>BLSH010122152.1:603222-617336 GCA_018402905.1 Glandirana rugosa | reverse complement strand
CTGGAATCTGCACCCTGTACATAGCACATGCCTGGAATAAAGTCTGCCATTTCCCCCTTAAAAATAAATAATTGCGAGTCGCGGCTAAGCCCCTCCCATTCATGACATTGTTGAAAGGGGCGGAGCATGGGTGAACTTAAAATGATGCCCCCCCCCTGAAAAAAGTTCTGTGGACGCCCATTCATGCGGCAATTGGCAAAATGTTTTAAGGTGTACATTTCCCAATTGGGAAGGATAAGTTTGTTCCAGCATACATTTACAGTAAGTACAGCCTCCACACAGATACATGCCCATCTGATGGCATGGGTCCCCTCTGATCTCACAAAATTTGCTAGTTACCAGTCTATCCCTTAGGGAAGTGGCTCTCCTAAAGGTTATAGCTGGTCTATTTTCTACAAATTGTTTAATTACCATATATTCAGATAAAATTGGCCAGTGTTTATTTAGGATACTTTTAATCTCAGATTGCTGATTCATGTATCTCAGAATGATCCGTGTTGGGGGGAACCCCTAGCAATTTTTTCAACTTGAAAAGTAGGTTTTCCCTTGAGAGTTGATTGACTCTGTTGAAGGCTCTACGGAGACAAGTTTTGCTACAGCCTCTCTCAAGGAATCTAGTACGCAATTTGTCGGCCTCTATTTTGAAAGTAGAGTCAAGTGAGCAATTCCTTCTCAGCCGCAAGTATTGGCTGTAAGTTATTGAATGCACCAGACAGGTGGGGTGAAAACTGTGAGCATGGAGTATTGTATTGCCAGCGGTGCTTTTGCGAAAGAGACCGCTGGCAAGACATCCATCTGGTAGTTTAGTAATCTGTGTATCCAATAAATTGACTGTGTTGCGATGATCATGGTCAATTTAAGATTAAACGAGTTTTGGTTCATAGCATGTAAACATTGGTTTAGGACATCTTTGGGACCCTCCCAAATGAGAAATAAGTCATCTATGTAGCATTGCCACATGGTTATGTGGCAAATATACAAAGATGAGACCTCATCTGAGAGGAAAAGTCACTCCCACTCCCCCAGGTACATGTTGGCGTAGGATGGGGCACAACATGTCCCCATCACTACGCTCTGCACCTAGAGGTAGTGGGTGCCGTCAAATAAGAAAAAGTTGTGATTCAAAATTAATTTGAGTCCCACCAGAATAAACTTGTTCAAAGACCATTCATGTGTGCTTCTTTGAGATAGAACCCTTTTGATAGTCGCTAGACCTAGAGTGTGAGGTATAGAACTATATAGTGCCTCCACATTAGGGATGGGCCGAACACCCCCTGGTTCGGTTTGCACCAGAACATGCAAACAGCCAAAACATTTGTGCGAACATTCGAACACCGTTAAAGTCTATGGGACCCGAACATGAAAAATCAAAAGTGTTTATTTTAAAGGTTTATATGCAAGTTATTGCCCTAAAAAGTGTATGGGGACCCGGGTCCTGCCCTAGGGGACACGTATCAATGCAAAAAAAAGTTTTTAAATCAATAGTTTTTTCATGAGCAGTGATTTTTAATAATGCTTAAAGTGAAACAATAAAAATGAAGAATTCCTTTAAATTGTGTGCCTGGGGGATCCCCTTAGTTTGCCTGTAAAAAAGTGCACCTCTGTGATGTTTAGAACATAGCCAGAGCAAAATGACATTTCCAAAGGAAAAATTGTAATTTATTATCACGGCTGTAATGTATTGCCGACTCCCGGCAATATACAAAAAAATCACTGAAAAAATTTGCGTGTGGTCCCCCCCCCCCCCCAGTCCATACCAGGCCCTTTGGGTCTGGTTTACATTTTAAGGGCAACCCTGTGCCAGAATTTAAAAAAATTGACATGGGTCCCCCCTAAAATCCAAACCAGATTCTTATCCGAGCATGCAACCTGTCCAGCCAGGATGGGGGGCGAGCGAACCTGAACCGTACCAGGCTATATGCCCTCAACATGGGGAGCATGGGTGCTTTGGGGCGGGGGGGCACTGCGCCCCCCCACCCCAAAGCACCTTGTCTCCATGTTTATAGGGACAAGAGCCTCTTCCCGAAAAACCCTGGGCTGTGGTTGTGGGGGTGTGCGGGCGGGGGGCTTATCGGAATCTGGAAGCCCCCTTTAATAAGGGGGCCCCCAGATCCCAACTCCCCATGTGAATTGGTATCGTACCCCTACTACTTCACCAAAATTGTCAAAAAATAAAAAAACACAGGAGACAATTAGGGACAAGTCCTTTATTAAAAAATAAAAATAAGCGTCCCCTGTTTTAATCTATCGTCAATCATGGCAAGCGACGAACCCGCAAAAAAATGAACAGCTCCTCCTCCATGCGAGGGCTCCCGCCGAATGAGCTCTGTTTGTGTTGACGTTTTATTTTTATGGCAGGGCGGGGCCACTCAGTGAAGTACATGCATGACCTGCCCCCTCTGACATCACATGACGTCAGAAGAGGGTGGGGTTCGCTCACTTACGTCGCCGGGTGGCCCGTCCTGTCATATAAATAACCTGGCATAACAAACAGCGGGCAGACGGCGGGAGCCCTCCCATGGAGTAGGATCTGTGCATGCAATGCATTGTGGGGCACTCTGCGGTGGTGAAGTCACTGCAAATGCCCCATAATGTTCTCAATTCGACGAACGGGCAAACTTACCAAGGGCCCATCCCTACTCCACATCAATGGTAATGAGAAGGGAATCAGTGGGAACCATCAGGTTCTCTATGATCTGGAGAAAATGAATTGTATCCTTAACCTTCCTGGCGGTATTCCCGAGTGTGGCTCGGGGTGGAATTTCCGTACAATTAGCGGTAACCCCGAGCCACACTCTGGATTGCATCGCTGGATCCAATGCAGCATTACTCACCTTGTCCCCTGGATCCAGTGATGTCCCCCACCGTGTCTGCGGGCTGTGTCCTCCGCCTGAAGCCTCTGTGTGCCGGGCTCCATTCCCTGGAAACTTGAGAATGTCCATGGCAACCATAAAGTGTCCCTTTACGTCAAAAGTGTTTTTTGATCAGCTAGAAAACAGCGATAGTAAATAGGAATCATTTGCAGAATTGAGTGATACTGATTTTTGGGGAAATTTATCATCAGACACTGAAAGTGACGACAGCGACAATTCTGCAACTGAGCAAATTTCAGTGTTTTTGGTTTGATTACATTATTGAATACATTTTATTACTATTACGTTATTCTTTTTGATAATTAATTTTAGTTATTTATTAGATTATATTTTATGATTTCATGTTTCAAACTTTATCATACCTGGGATGTCTACTAGACTCTTGTTTGGACAGATTTAAGTGAGTTATTCCTAAGAATTACAGGCCTACAATATAAAATGCCAAATTTCCATGCAAAATAATGGTACCGCTTTCAGCACCAAAAATCTGAAATAATCATACCGCCAGGGAGGTTAATAAAGGATGGAAGGGAGATAACATGTGGTTGAAAATAGGAGTCCATGACTTGGCTTAGATTTTCTGTTATTCCCTCATTTTCTGAGACTATGGGCCTATCGGTCAGTTTTGTGGGGTTTTTGTGAACTTTAAGGAGACTATAAAAAACAGGGATTTTGGGATAGGGAGTTTTCCCAAAGATCTTTGGAAATAACACCAGCTTCCCAGAAGGAGTTCACCAGCCTATAAAATCTTTTATTGAACTTTTCCACCGTCGAGGAGTCTATCCGACGATACCATTCTTTATTAGAAAGGATCAACATACACATTTCTTTGTATTGTGTGTTATCCATTATCACCACATTGTCCCCCCTTATCGGAGGGCTTAATGGTGATAAAGGTATTGGTCTGTAAGGAACGTAAAGTTTGTTTTTGATCTTTGGTAAGGTTAGTATTAGAAGGACTCCTGATGAGAAGTTCATCGATATCCTGTATAACTTGTTTCAAGAAAAGAGATGCATTAGGGTTGGTACTGGGAGGGGGAAATTTAGATGAAGGTCTTTTATATTTCACAGGTAGAGGGTTAGGTGTATCATCAACATCCCGCAGTAGCGATTCAAGATCTATTTGCTCAATTAGATCAGGTGAAGATTGAGCGGACTGAGAAGACAGTGAAATGCTGGTATCGGAGGAATCATTTAAGAACTCTGTTTGGGAATTATATGTCAAACTAGGTTGAGAGTTATGGTAAAGACATTTCAACATGAGTTTTCTAACAAATAATTGTATGTCTTTTACCAGCTCGAATTTGTTTAAATTTTGCTGGGGACAAAAGCTCAGACCCAAAACTAACACGGATTCTTCCATGTCAGTCAATGGGTATGAAGACAAATTTATTACGTTGAGTTTGTTCTCGTTACTGGAGTTTTGACTACATAGGGTTCTATTAACCCGACACAACCTGTAAGGGGAGAGAGGAAAACCTCTTCACCGGTTGGAGGGAAAAAAAGCCCTGAAGGTCTAAATGTGTCAAAAGAAATTATGCTAGAGGTATCAGACTGGGAATAATCAGAATCACCCATCACCTCACCCTGTGTGTAACCCATAGTATGAGAAAGAGAGGAAGATTGTGTCAAACCACATGAAGTTGAAGGATCAGAGTTGTGTGAATAAACCATCCGCATCTTGGATTGTTGTTCCGAAGACCCTTCACCAAGGAGATTGTGTTTTGTACATGAATTGCTGGCTCTCATAGGACCTTTGATCTGTGTTAACCGTGGAGAAGGAGCAAAAACATTATTAGATTTATTTGTACGGCGTGCATTCCCTTTGTGTCTAGCTTGCTGTTTTATTGACAAATTAGTCCATTTATAAGTCTTGGTTGAAGAGGTGATGCTGGCCAGGGATAGTGTACTCAACATTGACCTCTGGTGTTCATGATCCCGCCAAGCTACCATGTAAAAGTAAATGGTAACAAGACTTGGGCAATATTGGTGGAGACATCTGAGATTTATGTTTACAATCTATACCTTTGTGTTCAGTCTCTCCCTCTCTCTCATAAATTATCACAACTGTTTATATTGCACAGATCTTATCGTACGCCACTGCAGCTATTCTGATGGGGTTGAAGAGAGTCTCCCTTATGTCCTAAATGTGAGCGAAAGGAAGGTGATCTGATTAATTTGCTATGGAGATGCCCAAACTTTATTACATATTGAAAATGGATAGAGGATTGTTCCCAAGCGGGATTATGCGGTGCAAATGAATAAATCTCTTCACAGACAATATATCATAAAAATATTACATCTTTTATTGATTTACAACATACATAGAAAAAACTAAAAAGTGTATAAAACCATACAATACAGCTGTTGATCATTGGGTAATTCCACCATACATAGGGGATTTGTATATTGCTGGTAGATAATCAGGCGGTTGTTGTCCCAACATGTTTCCCCTAAATAAGCTTTCTCAGGGGATCTATTGGTCCGCCACCAACTGTATACTTAGATGAATATAAATACAAAAAATGCATCAAAAAAAGGGGAGAGACATATATGTGTACACTATTATAGATCATTTAGCATTTTCAACATTTGTCATATCATGGGATCATACCCCCTCAATTTCCTCCCCCTCCAGCCCCCTCAAGATGGACACGCACCCCATGACTTACCGAAGTATACCCCAAATCACCCGACTGGGGGCGCATGCAGCTCACAACCACAAGAGACTCAGCACTGCTGCCATTGAGGGAGACACATATAGTCAAAGCTGAGATGGATAATACAAGAATAAGTACCAAAAGACCAGACTAATCATGAGCAAATAATCCAACATTCCTAGATATTTAAACTATTATAATGTTTTATTTAATTAATTTAGTGACGTCCCGCACCTAATAAATGTGCAGGAACCTGGCAATCAATGCCTGTAATTATCTATGCTATTTAATAGTTTGGCTTCTATTCAGAAAAAAAGGGGGGGGCAAGTAGACTTCCGTGCATCACATAGTAGCATCAATTTAATACTGGGGGCGCAAAATAAAAAACCGCCACACAGAAAATAGACCACAAGTAGATCCCTTACAATTGAGAGCCACTCAACAAGTGGTTATCAAAAACGTCACTCGCCACACCTAAAAATAAGTAAATATATAAATATGCAGGTAAACACAGGGAAAGTGTCATAAAGTAAGGTTTAGTTACAAGGAACATAAGTTAAAAGGGTTGAAACACCAAACAAGAGACAAAGATGCACAATAATCTATAAAATATAGTGGTCTCTTACGGTAGATATTATCCAGTGACCACCGACTGACTAGTCAATCGGTGCTCAAAGTCACCAATGTAATATACATCACGTAGACCAGTTAGTTTAACCCAGGCAACAAGCCAGCTGTATGCTCACGTTGATAGATTATAAAACCGGTCATACACACATAAATAAAGAGTTCCAAGTCTAAACAGTCAGTACTAATTGTAAGGCACTGATTTCAGAGTCTACCAAAAACAACTTCCAACAAAGAGACCATTAAATCCAAAATGTTAATACCTGCAGCATGAGCAGACTTCGTATGCGTCCCCAGTCTCCAGCTGAGTAATACAGCCGGAACCGCCGGCTTTATGCGTCTCCCACTCAGCCGGCGTCTGACGTCACCGGCCGAGTGCGGACGTGACCCGGAGTGGGCGCATGTGCCAGCAGTCTGCGTCACGCCAAAGACTCCAAACCCCAGATTCCCCAGCGGCGGTCGGGGCGGAGACACAGGAGCAGCCCCAGGCATTGCCCAGCTTAGCATCCCTGCCCACAAACCACACCGCACGGAGACCCGGGGCGGAGAGTCCAGTGCCTAGACAGCAGACGCCAGAGCACGCAGCCCCACCAAGGGAAGGGGGCTTGCCAGTGAATACCAGCGCCCCCTTGCGTCCGTACAATGGCAAAGTGTGCCGTGGTCACCCAGGCAAGAGCAAACAAGCACCCCAGCAGGGGAAAGGAAAGCACTCCGGCCAGTCAACAAAGGGTGCATGGTGAGGGGGAAGACTTAATAAGGGAGGAAGGAATGGGGGAAAAGGAGAAACAATCCCATTGAAGAACAAAAAGTAGTATAAACATACAAATCAACACAAGAATGTAGCTAAACATATATTTAATGAGCCCTTAAACAGCACATATAAAGCTAGTTTAATCACAGAATTCAAATGATATCATAATATCCAGCCCAGCACACCCCCACCCCATGAGCCCCATCCCCATAGAAAGACCTTGTAAGGGAGATGATGTAAACATTATATATATAGTAATGGAAGGGGGGATATATAACACCTCTAAACATTCAGGATAGAAAAGGTTTAAAATGAAGGGATTCATTGAATCCTGGAAACTGAGTAGCCTTCAAATCATATATCCACCGTGATTCCAACTGGAGAAGTGTTATGTCCACACTTCCCCCCCCTGGGATGCGCCGGTACATGTTCAAGGGCCATGAATTTTATATGATTTGGATCAAAGTCATGGAAAATACCAATATGTCTTGCGATTGCAGTGGGCATTTGTCGTTTTGACAAAGGTTTGATATGATCACCAACTCTAATTAAGAATGCTCTTTTGGTTTTTTCGACATAAAAGCCTCCACAAGCACAGCTAGCCAGATAGACGACCCCTAGAGTGTTACAGGTCACTCTATATTGAGAGTGACGAGGTCATCCATTCGGCAGCTGGGCAGTGGAGGCGTTGGCCATAAATAGACACATGTCACAGTGTTGTCCACACATGTCACAGTGTCCTGGTTCTAGGGCTTTAGTTTTGGTTATAGGATTAAAGTGGCTTTGTACTAATTTGTCTCGGAGTGAGGAGGCACGTCTATATGTAATTTGAGGATAATGACCTATATGTTTACTTACTAGAGGGTCTGCTTTAAGTAGAGGCCAGTGTTTTTTTTAAATGTTCTTAATCTTAGCATGTTGAGCCTAATATCTTGTTTTTAAGTCTTACAGATTGATCTGTTTTTTTATTATTGATTTGTGGAGGGATAAGATCTATTCTATCCCTATTTTTGACCCTCTTATAGGCTCTCTTTAGACAGGAGTGAGTGTATCCACGTTGTTGTAATCTATTATAAAGGTCTCTTGCTGCTAGCTCAAAATCTTCTGATCTGCTACAATTACGTCTGACACGTAAATACTGGCTATATGGTATGCTTTGGATGAATGATTCAGAGTGAGCACTATCTGCATGAAGTATCGTATTTCCCGCTGAGGGTTTTCTATACAATGACGAAAAAACATATCCATCCTCGTCAACAGACAGTTGGATATCTAGAAAATTAATAGTTTTCTGACTCAGTTCAAAAGTAAATTTGAGATTGAAATCATTATTTGAAATTTTCTCGAAAAATGTAAGAATTCTTGTTTTGTACCTGTCCAAAAGATTAATATGTTGTCAATATAACGATACCAGGCCACAATATGGCCCAACAGCCCGGACAAAGATTCATTAGCAAAAAGTTCTCATTCCCACCCCCCCAGGTACAAGTTGGCATATGATGGGGCACATCGTGTCCCCATCGCCACCCCCTGCACCTGGAGGTAGTGGGAAGAGCCAAACATAAACACATTCCGTGTCAAGATAAATTTTAGCAAATCTAGTACAAAACGATTGTATTTTTCAGCTAAGGGACCCCTTTCTCTTAAATGCTTGTCAATAACTTCCAACCCCTTCATATGAGGGATAAAGTTGTAAAGACTTTCAATGTCAAGCGCAATAAGCCAAACATTTTCCGGTAGATGTATTCCATCAACCATCCGTAAAAGGTCGATGGTATCACGGACATAAGAAGAAAGGGCTGTCACATGAGGTCTTAAGTAGTTGTCTACTAGAAGACTAGCATTCTCTGTTATACCTGCACATCCCGATATAATTGGGCGGCCTGGTGGTTTAATGAGGGATTTGTGCACTTTTGGTAGGGCATAAAACGTGGGTAACTTAGGATCTTTTGTATTAAGAAAAGACCATGTGTCTTTATTAATGGTTCCTCTATGAAGTGCTTTCAAAATCGAACTGTAATATTAATTTTCATAACTAGCAATCACTATTCTAGAAATAGGACAATACCATTCCCTCTTTAGTAGTATGTTTTTACACATAGATTCATACTCATTTGTATCCATAACCACTATATTTCCTCCTTTATCTGCCATTTTAATGGTGATACTGGTGTTGGATTGTAGTGACTTTATCGCTAATCTCTGAGTATGGGTTATGTTAGCTTGATCAGGGGCATTAATGTTCATTCGTTCTATGTCCTTGGTAGTGTTGAACAAGTGCCCATATATTAGGGTTCGTATTGAGTAAGGGAAAAGCAGTAGATTTTGGTTTAAAGGAACTGGGTGGGGGAAAGACAACCCCCGCTATAGAGATGGCTGGTGGGGCCGAGGGCCATGTGAAACCATCCTCCACATGGCCCTCTTCCCATAACTCCATCAAGTCTGAAAGGGCTTGGGACTCATCCAGGTCCGATTGGGATACATATTCTAGAAGCTGTGGAGCTTCTTCAGCAGGTCGATTGTACAGGACTTTATAGGTAAGTTTCCTAGCGAATAAGTGTAAATCCTTCACAAGAAGCAAAATGTCAGTTTTTGCGTCTGGGCAGAAGGTTAGTCCCAGTTTCAGAACCTGAGATTCTGCCTCAGATAGTATGTGCTGTGAGAGATTAATGATCTCCAATTCTCAACAAGTTAGGTTGTCATTAGGGGTACATTCGTCGAACTGGGATTTGTGGTGAGTTCCTGATTCTTTGGTAAAAAAATAGTTGCAACTCTGGTGTCTGCCATAGGTGAACAAGACGGTGAAGTTTCATTAGTAGGTAAGTCACTTACCTTAGCCATGGTGTTACCGTGTGCGCCGAGTGCCGACATTCCAGTGGGTTGTGATTTAGAGACAAGTGTGGGACCGGGCGCAGGGGTACCGAGTGTGATCTGAGGTGAAGATACAATTGAGGCCATAAGCCGTGCGAGTGAGGGTTTTGTACATCCCATTTGTGGTCGGCGTACCAACGTTGTATCCAGGTGTCTTTGCAATGAATTAGTGGATAATTGTTCAGAGTCACCTTTCCTTCTTTTCGGTAATCTATCCTCCGATAGATCGTGATATATTGTCGATTGACTGGATGACAAGGAAGAAGTAGAAGAGAGGTTAGACACCACGTCAGTTTTATTTTTATTTGTCGTGGAGGAGAAGGTAAATTTTCTAGAAAATCTAGAGCTATTCAATGAGTTCCATTTGTATGCATACCCATTCTCATAGGCATGCATATCCCTGGAAAATTTGTGTTCCATATTTTTAATAGTTTCAAGGGTATATTTTTCCACATGCACCCTAACCTTCTCCTCTCTAGTAGTAAATTTTGTGCTAGCACATATACTTTGGAATTCAGCATACCATTTTATGTTCAGTTGATCCAAGACGGCAATCTCCTGATCATAATTTTTACGCAGAATTGCAAACATTTCAAAAGAACAGGTTTGCAAATTATGTTCCCATATTGATTTGAGGGAATTCTCTATTTTGCGTATGTTAAGAAAAATTTGGATCCTAAGTCCCCATGGTACAATTTTATTTTCTATATATTTTTCAAAAGATTTTTTATGCCAAAATATTTTTACTTTCTTTTCCAGCATTCATTGCAATCTAGTAAATGCTTTGTCCAGATCCTCCTCAGAAATTTCTGAGTTGGTTTGGGCTTCCTCAATCTTAGTCAATCTTAGACCCTCCCAAGCCTCCCCACAAAAGTTCGCCATGTTAACAGGGGCCCAGAGAATCACTAGGGGTTCACGAGTGTGCTCACATGTATTCAGATCTGCAGCACATCTTAGTAAATACAGTTCATACAAAAAAAGAAAAAAAAATATTATTTACCACTCACAATACATATATAAACACAAAAACTTGAGCTAACCCTGATATAGGGAGCTTGAATTTATTCACGTGCACCAAAATGTATTAACACTTATTTGATGTATCCTTGTCTGAGATATATACCAGGGTACACCTGAAAAGGGAACACAGTGTGTATTAAAACACCATTAGACATCTAGATTAGACAAAGTGTGTTCCCTGGTACTCATACTCATTAGGCAAAGTATTGTAGGCACCTCATCCCAAATAGTTAGTAAAAATGGATAGAGGATTGTTCCCAAGTGGGATTATGCGGTGCAAATGAATAAATCTCTTCACAGACAATATATCATAAAAATATTACATTTTTTATTGATTTACAACATACATAGAAAAAACAAAAAATTGTATAAAACCATACAATACAGCTGTTGATCATTGGGTAATTCCACCATACATAGGGGATTTGTATATTGCTGGTAGTTAATCAGGCGGTGGTTGTCCCAACATGTTTAGCCTAAATAGGCTTCCTCAGGGGATCTATTGGTCCGCCACCAACTGTATACTTAGATAAATATAAATACAAAAAATACATCATCAAAAGGGGAGAGACATATATTTGTACACTATTATAGGTCATTTAGCATTTTCAACATTTTGTCATATCATGGGATCATACCCCCTCAATTTCCTCCCCCTCCAGCCCCCTCAAGATGGACACGCACCTCATGACTTACCGAAGTATACCCCAAATCACCCGACTGGGGGCGCATGCAGCTCACAACCACAAGAGACCCAGCACTGCTGCCATTGAGGAAGACGCATATAGTCCAAGCTGAGATGGATAATACAAGAATAAATACCAAAAGACCAGACTAATCATGAGCAAATAATCCAACATTCCTAGATATTTAAACTATTATAATGTTTTATTTAATTAATTTAGTGACATCCCGCACCTAATAAATGTGCAGGAACCTGGCAATCAATGCCTGTAATTTTCTACTTTTATTCAGACAAAAAGAAGCAAATAGACTTACGTGCATCACATAGTAGCATCAGTTTAATACTGGGGGCACAGAATAAAAAACCGCCACACATACAGAAAATAGACCACAAGTAGATCCCTTACAATTAAGAGCCACTCAACGAGTGGTTATCAAAAACGTCACTCGCCACACCTAAAAATAAGTAAATATAAATATGCAGGTAAACACAGGGAAAGTGTCATAAAGTAAGGTTTAGTTACAAGGAACATAAGTTAAAAGGGTTGAAACACCAAACAAGAGACAAAGATGCACAATAATCTATAAAATATAGTGGTCTCTTACGGTAGATATTATCCAGTGACCACCGACTGACTAGTCAATTGGTGCTCAAAGTCACCAATGTAATATACATCACGTAGACCAGATAGTTTAAGCCAGGCAACAAGCCAGCTGTATACTCACGTTGATAGATTATAAAACCGGTCATACACACATAAATAAGGAGTTCCAAGTCTAAACAGTCAGTACTAATTGTAAGGCAGTGATTTCAGAGTCTACCAAAAACAACTTCCAACAAAGAGACCATTAAATCCAAAATGTTAATACCTGCAGCATGAGCAGACTTTGTATGCGTCCCCAGTCTCCAGCTGAGTAATACAGCCGGAACCGCCGACTTTATGCGTCTCCCACTCGGCCGGCGTCTGACGTCACCGGCCAAGTGCGGACGTGACCCGGAGTGGGCGCATGCCAAAGACTCCCAACCCCAGATTTCGGTCGGGGTGGAGACACAGGAGCAGCCCCAGGCATTGCCCAGCTTAGCATCCCCGCCCACAAACCACACCGTACGGAGACCCGGGGCGGAGAGTCCAGTGCCTAGACAGCAGACGCCAGAGCACGCAGCCCCACCAAGGGAAGGGGGCTTGCCAGTGAATACCAGCGCCCCCTTGCGTCCGTACAATGGCAAAGTGTGCCGTGGTGACCCAGGCAAGAGCAAACAAGCACCCCAGCAGGGGAAAGGAAGGCACTCCGGCCAGTCAACAAAGGGTGCATGGTGAGGGGGAAGACTTAATAAGGGAGGAAGGATTGGGGGGAAAAAGAGAAACAATCCCATTGAAGAACAAAAAGTAGTATAAACATACAAATCAACACAAGAATGTAGCTAAACATATACTTAGGGAGCCCTTAAACAGCACATATAAAGCTAGTTTAACCACAGAATTCAAATAATATCATAATAGTCAATAACAGTACTGATATATATTCATAGGGTTCTATTAACCCAACACAACCTGTAAGGGGAGAGAGGAAAACCTCTTCACCGGTTGGAGGGAAAAAAAGCACTGAAGGTCTAAATATGTCAAAAGAAATTATGCTAGAGTATCAGACTGGGAATAATCAGAATCACCCATCACCTCACCCTGTGTGTAACCCATAGTATGAGAAAGAGAGGAAGATTGTGTCAAACCACATGAAGTTGAAGGATCAGAGTTGTGTGAATAAACCATCCGCCTCTTGGATTGTTGTTCCGAAGACCCTTCACCAAGGAGATTGTGTTTTGTACATGAATTGTTGGGTCTCATAGGACCTTTGATCTGTGTGAACTGTGGAGAAGGAGCAAAAACATTATTAGATTTATTTGTACGGCGTGCATTCCCTTTGTGTCTAGCTTGCTGTTTTATTGACAAATTAGTCCATTTATAAGTCTTGGTTGAAGAGGTGATGCTGGCCAGGGACAGTGTACTCAACATTGACCTCTGGTGTTCATGATCCCGCCAAGCTACCATGTAAAAGTCAATGGAAACAAGACTTGGGCAATATTGGTGGAGACATCTGGGATTTATGTTTACAATCTATACCTTTGTGTTCAGTCTCTCCCTCTCTCTCATAAATTATCACAACTGTTTATATTGCACAGATCTTATCGTACGCCACTGCAGCTATTCTGATGGGGTCCAAGAGAGTCTCCCTTATGTCCTAAATGTGAGCGAAAGGAAGGTGATCTGATTAATTTGCTATGGAGATGCCCAAACTTTATTAGATATTATTTCTAAAGTATTAACACTAAAAGTACCAATGGATCCATTGGTTTGTATCTTGGGGCAATTGATGAGGAGATATACCCTGTTCCACTTTATAGCCCAATCATTAGGCTATTATATATAGCCCGAAAACAGATTGCAAGGTTGTGGTTACAAATGACTAAATGGGGGAGTAAAGGTAATGGACAGGAGGTCAGCTTTGGATCGGTACGTTTCTTTTTTGGATTTTATTTTTGTTTTTCCTCATTTTTATGTGTATGTATGTGTGTATATGTGCCTTTGAATATGTGTGTGTGTATATATATATATATATATATATATATAT
>BLSH010122152.1:592001-603183 GCA_018402905.1 Glandirana rugosa | reverse complement strand
TATATATATATATATATATATATACAGTATCTCACAAAAGTGAGTACACCCCTCACAGTTTTGTAAATATTTTATTATATCTTTTCATGTGACAGCACTGAAGAAATGACACTTTGCTACAATGTTAAGTAGTGAGTGTATAGCTTGTACAACAGTGTAAATTTGCTGTCCCCTCCAAATAACTCAACTCACAGCCATTAATGTCTGAACCGCTGGCAACGAAAGTGAGTACACCCCTAAGTGAAAGTGTTAGGAAAAAGCATCAGTCCAGATGCTTTCTGTCCGTTTCCGTGGTGGTGCACGCACCTGTGCGCGTTTGCGTGCGTCCGTGCACGCCCACGCGATGGAAACGGCACCAAACAATGCTATTTAAACCCTATGCTCCCAGCAGAAAGTGCTGTCCGTTCTACAGCATCTGTGACCTGTGAGCCCCAGCTCAAATCCTCTGTTCCTGTACTACTCTGCTTCCTGTTTGACCCGGCTTGACCTGACCTGCTGATCTGCTACCTGCACCGACTCCGGCTATCTACGACCCTCCGATTGTCTGCTCCCTTTGTACTTCTGCTGCCCGCCTGACAAGGAACCTTGCTTGGACTTGACCACCCTTCTGCCTGACCCATCTGAACAGCACTGCCTGCCTGTTGCCGACCCAGCCTGCACGACCATTGCTCTGACCAGCACGGCCACCTGGATCATTCCATCATCACCAGTGACCATCCAGCCCTCGTGCCATCCCGCAATCTTCTGTCTACTCTACCAGGGGTCTTTGAATCGGGTGCGCAAGAGCGGTTGTTCCCTGCACAAGACAGACGCCACCACCAGGACCGTGACAGTAACGGACAGCCATGACCGAGTCTGCACAGGGTACCCGCTCCTCCATGGACGATTTGTGTGCGCACCTTGCAGGCCTTACGCAAGCAGTCAAGAACTTGCAGGAGGGTTACACCCGGTTGGATGAATGGATACAGGAGCTTTCAACCTCCCCAACCGCTGGCCCTGCTGCAGCCCGCACCATTGTGGCCCTGCCTTCTGAGCCCAAGGTCCCGCTGCCGGATACGTTTTCTAGGGACTGACGTAAGTTCCGGGTCTTCCAAAGTGCATGTGAACTGTACCTGGGGCTTCCGCAATGCACCTTCTCTCTTGAAACCACCAAGGTGGGATTTGTCATCTCCCTACTGCAGGGTGAACCCCAGGCATGGGCCCTTAGATTGTGGGAGCAGAACACTCCTGAAGTTACCACAGCGGCCACATTTTTTCAAGCCATGGCGCAACTGTACGAGGATCCCCACAGCAGAGGCCACCCTGTATACGCTCCAGCAGGGTCGCTGTCCCGTGGAAGACTATGCCGCTGAGTTCCAGTGCTGGAGTGCAGATACGGCCTGGGGTAGTGCCGCTCTCCAGTTTCAGTTCCGTATGGGACTATTGGAACCCTTAAAAGATGAGCTGGCATGAGTGGGGATACCCAAAATCTTGGAGGAATTGATTAACCTGGCCATCTCCATCGATCGTCGCCTCAGGGAGCGTCGCGCCGAAAGGTCTTCCGGGCAGTCACGCCCCACCTGGATGCTCCCAGGCATTCCCAGTTACCCGATTCCGCCTGCCTTCCACCCGGCACCCTCCTCCTCCTCTCCACAAGATGACCCTGAGTCGATGCAGATTGGGCTGTTACTCCCATCCCTCACCACCGAAGAAAGGCCGCATCCCTTTACTCTGAACCTATGTCTGTATTATGGAGAACCGGCCACTTGGCCAGGATGTGCCCCGCTAAGCGCAGTAAGTGCTCTACAGTTGCTTCAAGTGACCTGCCTAGCTTCTCAAGTTCTTCAGCTCATCTTACTATTCTCCTTTCTTTGCAGCTTCCCGGAAGGAATACCACGGTCCCAGCCATCCTTGACTCCGGGGTGTGCAGTTGTTTTATTGACCTGGACTTTGCTGCACTACCCTGCATCCCCTTACAACTAAAACCCCACAAGATGGTGATCCGCTTGGCTGACGGGTCGCACATTAAATTCGGGACTGTCACCCATGAGACGGCTCCTCTTCCCTCTGTCACACTGGATGGTCATAAAGAACTCCTGTGGCTGGACGTCATCGCCTCTCCCCTCTGTCCCATTATTTTGGGCTTACCATGGTTCCGGGCACACAATCCCAGTATTGATTGTGCCACAGGGACAGTCCGCTTCCAGTCGCCTTACTGCCGACAACATTGCTTAGCCTCCAGAGGTGAAGTTGTTCCCCCACTCCTCTGTCTGGACTCTGACACAAAACTTGACATTCGTACCCTCCTTCCACTGGCCTATCATTCATTTCTGGATGTCTTTAGTAAGAAGGGGGCTGATAAACTACCTCCGCATAGGCCCTACGACTGCCCCATTGAACTGTTGCCTGGGGCAGAGGTGCCCTTTGGGAGGATTTATCCCCTATCTGAACCTGAATTAGCGGCCCTCAAGGCCTACCTGGATGAGAACTCTAAGAAAGGGTTCATCCGACCCTGCACTTCTACTGCTGGGGCTGGCATCTTCTTCGTGCAGAAGAAGGACCACTTGCTCAGGCCGTGCATAGATTACCGGGAACTTAACCAAGTAACCATTAAAAACCGGTACCCTCTGCCTTTAGTCCCGGAACTATTTCAGAGGTTAGGAGCAGCCACCATCTTCACCAAGCTTGATCTGCAGGGAGCATACAACCTCATTCGTATCAGGGAGGGAGCCGAATGGAAAACAGCGTTTTGCACCCACTTTGGTCATTATGAGTACCTGGTGATGCCTGTTGGTCTATGCAATGCCCCAGCGACATTTCAACACTTTGTAAATGACGTGTTCCGGGACTTCCTTGACCTTTTAGTGATCATTTATTTGGATAAATTCTGGATTTTCTCTGTTTCCCTGGAAGAACACCGTACGCATGTCACCAAAGTTCTGGGTCGGCTCCGGCAACATGGCCTGTACGCCAAAGCAGAAAAGTGCTTCTTTGAGCACTCTAGCATGCACTTCCTGGGACTGATCATCTCCACTACGGGCATTCATATGGATCCCCAGAAAGTCTCCACTATCCTGGAATGGTCCGCACCAACAGACAGAAAGGGAGTTCAGAGATTTGTTGGCTTCTATCCTGGCTTCTCAGCCATTATGGAACCCATCATGCAGCTGGCCAAACAGAACATCCAGTCTCCCAAGGCTCAAGCCGCTTTCCAGAAACTCAAGTCTCTGTTCACCTCCGCTCCCATTCTGAAGCATCCGGACCCATCATTACCGTATGTCCTTAAAGTGGATGCTTCGGAAACTTCTGTTGCCCGACTGATAACGCACCTTGCTTGGACTTGACCACCCTTCTGCCTGACCCATCTGTACCGCACTGCCTGCCTGTTGCCGACCCAGCCTGCACGACCATCCCTCTGACCAGCACGACCACCTGGATCATCACATCATCACCAGTGACCATCCAGCCCTCATGCCATCCCACACTCTTGGACTTCTGTCTACTCTACCAGGGGTCCTTGAATCGGGTGCGCAAGAGCGGTTGTTCCCTGCACAAGATAGACTCCACCACCAGGACCGTGACAGAAAGTGTCCAAATTGGGCCCAAAGTTTCAATATTTGTGTGGCCACCATTTTTTTCCAGCACTGCCTTAAACCTCTTGGGCATTCTTGGGAGTTCACCAGAGCTTCACAGGTTTCCACTGGAGTCCTCTTCCACTCCTCCATGACGACATCACAGAGCTGGTGGATGTTAGAGACCTAGTGCTCCTCCACCCTCCATTTGAGGATGCCCCACAGATGCTCAATAGGGTTTAGGTCTGGAGACATGCTTGGACAGCCATCACCTTTACCCTCAGCTTCTTTAGCAAGGCATTGGTCCTCTTGGAGGTGTGTGTGGGGTCATTATCATGTTGGAATACTGCCCCTTGGCTTAGTCTCCGAAGGGAGGGGATCATGCTCTGCTTCAGTATGTCACAGTACATGTTGGCATTCATGGTTCCCTCAAGGAACTGTAGCTCCCAGACCATGACACTCCCACCACCATACTTTTATTTAACTATCTTTATTTGAGTTTAAGCTGGGATACAGTAAACAAAAAGACAAGGAGAAGAAATAAGGGAATACACATTGCATAGTACAGAGGAAGGATGGTAACATATGGTATATATAAAGCATAAGTAATAGAGGCTCTTACAGTAAAATATAGCAATCATTCAATGCTAACAATGACGGTAGGAGTGGGGATGTAGTGTGGACCATGGTGTCCAGAGGTGGTCGAACTTCTCTAGCTTCAAAGCATTTACAACAAGCATGCGTTCAAATGTATAGTTTTGGTTAGTTAAGTGAACAACTTCAAAATGGAGGGGACGTCTAGTGACCTCCATAGTCTGACAATTGTGGTTCTAGCAGCTAGTAGTATATAAGTTGTAATGCGTCTGCCGGGAGGTGGAATGCCATCTATGTTTAGATTTAGAATGGCCAGGCCCTTATTTAGGGGAAGGTGGTGGGAAGTGATTTTTGAGATGAGGTTGAACACTTGGGTCCAGTAGGAGGTTAGGAGAGGGCAGTCCCAAAGTATGTGGAGGAGTTTCCCTGCTTTTCCACAATTGAGTCAGCAGAGGGGGGACTTGTCCGGGGAAAATGTTGAGATTCTGGCTGGTATATAGTACCAGCGCAGCGTCATTTTTAGCATTAATTCCCAATGAGCGGCACAGTGAAACTTATGGATTGATTGGGTTGCTGTTTGTCACTCGCGGGGTGTGTATATCTTGTTTAAGTCCTCTTCCCATTTGGTTATGTGGGCGTCTTTGATGAAGGATAACTTATTCGGTAACATGTTGTAGAAGAGAGCAGTGCCGCTAGGGCAAGGGTTAGGCGAGTTCAAAAAGTCCCACGCTTTCTGGGGGATTTTGATAGAGGGCATAGGGTGTTTTGAGAAAGTGTTTAATGCATAGATAGGTGTATTGGGCATTTGGGAGAAGGTTGTATTCCTGTTTGATGGAGTCCCATGGTTTAATAGTCAAACCATTGTAAAAATTTTGGACCGTGTCTAGACCTTGTGCTGCTGTGTGGGTAATGTTTAGCATTAGAATAGTTGACATGAGAATCTGCGTTTTGAGGGGGGGTATGAATTTGGATGGTGTCTTGCTGGATTTTCAGAAGGTATTCCCACGCTTTGATGGAGTCTGCTATTGTGTGTCGGAGTTTGATTAGGTTCCAGGGTATCCAGGAGTCTCTAATTAGTAGGGAGACAAGATTGTGTGCGGGGGAGAGTGATTTTTTTTATGTCAACCCATATGGGGGGGTCTGTGTTGCCGAACCAGTATTTGAGTTGGGTTAATTTTGTTGCCCGGTAGTAGTCCTGGATGTGAATGTTACCCATGCCTCCCACTGTTTTATGTTTGATCAGAATCCTTTGTGGGCACCTACGCTTTCTCTTATCCCAGATAAAGGAGGACAGGAGGGAAGAGTGCTTATCTAGATAGTGCTGCGGGATAGAGATGGGAAGCATCCTGAAGATATACAGGATTTGGGGGAGAATTACCATCTTAAGGGCTGCAGATCTACCAGTCCAGGAGAGATTGCAATGTAGTAAGTGCTGAAGTTGTGTTTTTAATTTCTCTATTAGTGACTTGAGGTTGGCTTCAATTAGGGAAGGGATTGTGGGAGTGATAACAATCCCTAGGTATGGGATAGATGAGCTGGTCCACTTGTATGGTAGTGAGTTTTGTAGTTTGGATCTTAGGTGGGGGGTAGGTTTAGATCTAAGATAAGGGACTTGGCAAAGTTTACTTTGTATTAAGATGTTTGCGAGAAATCCAGGAGGATTTGGTGGGCACGTGGAAGGGAAGTGAGGGGATTGGTGAGTAGCAGGATGATGTCTGCGAAGAGGTTGATAGAGTGTTGTTCTTGTCCTAATGTGAATCCAGTAATGAGGGGGCCTGTGTGAATATTTTCTGCAAGTGGTTCTATAATAAGGTTGAAAATTGTGGCGAGAGAGGGCACCCCTGACGCGTACTGTTGGATATGAGAAATTTTTTGGATAGTAGACCTGAGGTGAGAACATGGGCTGAGGGCTTGGAGTAAAGAGAAAGGATAGCTTTGAGTATAGGCCCCTGAAAACCAAATTTTTGTAATACATGTAGCATATATTGCCAGTGGACTCTGTCGAGTGCCTTCTCCGCGTCTATGGACAAGAGGAGAGAAGGCGATCGAGCAGAGCCAGCCTGATGGACAACATTGAGGACGCGTCTGGTTACATCTGAGGGTTGCTGACCCCTCACAAACCCCATCTGGTATCTGCTCAACAAGAGTGGGAAGATCTTGGTCAGTCGGTGGGCTAGAAGCTTAGCAAAAAATTTTACGTCAGTGTTAATTAAAGAGATGGGCCTGAAGGGAATTGTCACAACATAAGCTTTAAGCATTTCTTCGGGGAATTGAGATGTTAAAGCAGTTTTATTGAAAACTTGGATTAAGTGTTGTGCTGAATAATTTGTAGTAATCATTTGTTAGGCCATCTGGGCCAAGAGATTTACCAAGGGGAAGGGATGCCACAACTCTGTTCAGTTCCTGGAGATCAAAGGGTGCGTTCAGTTGGTCTAATTGGGTCTGGGAGAGACTGGGGAGATTTATTTTCTCCAGAAAGGAGAGGATGATGGCATTTGTGGGTTGGGGAGTGTCATTATCTTCCTTCAGGTTCTAAAGGGAGCTGTAAAAGTCAGCGAAATGGTCCACTATATCCTGGGGGTTTGTGATTTTTTGGTTAAGGGTTGGGTGGATTAGATGGAAAATTCTGGTCTTGGTGCTGCCCATTTTAATTCTGCATGCTAAGATTTTCCCTGCCCTGTTAGCGCAGAAATAGTGGGTAAGTTTTAAGCGGCATAGGTGTCCTTCATATTGTTGCAATAGTAGGGTTCTTAGTTCTTCCCTAAGCAGTCGTATATTCTCTGTTAAATTAGGATCAGGCTGTGTTTTGTTAGTGGATTCTAAGTTGTGAATATCTTTAGTTAATTTTGTAAGACCGGAGTTGTGGCATCTCTTCGCCCTTGCATCTTGCTGTATGAGGACTCCTCTAATGATGGCATTATGGGCCAGCCAAAGTGTGTATGGGTCTTTGACAGATCCACAGTTGGTTTGAAAAAATGTGGATAAGTGTTGGGCAATGAGTTGGGAGGTCTGGGAGTTTTGGAGTAGGGATGTGTTGCATCTCTAGATGGGGGTTGGGAGGGGGGCCCCCCTCTTCTATTGACAAAGAAATGGCAGCATGATCCGACCATAGTATGTTGTGGATCTTAGAGTTCGACACTTTCTGCAGTAACCATTGATCAGTGAGGAACATGTCAATTCTCGAATATGTGCGATGCCTGGGGGAGAAATAAGAATAATCCCTTTCACAGGAGTGCTGACATCTCAAGACATTATACAGCTGTTCTCTGTGCAATAGGTCAGATAGTTGAGGCTTGTGAGCTACCGTTTTGAATGAAGTGTCCATGTGGGGTTCCGAGGTCGCGTTGAAGTCTCCGCAAACTATGAGGCTACCTTATCTGATCGAAGTTACTTTTTTCAGTACTCTGCGCAGGAAGCTGAGTTGATTCTTGTTCGGGGCATATAGTGTAGCCAAGGAGTAGGGCTGGTAGTTGATATCACATTCCAAGATTATGAAATTGCCTTCCGGGTCAGCGAGTGAGTCTCTCAGCTGGAAGGTGACAGAATTTCGAATAGCCACAAGTACCCCTCTCTTTTTCTGTTGGGCAAAGGAGACGAAAGTGTGTGGAATGTTTTTGTAAGCGTAGTTGGGGATTTAAGAGGACTGAAAGTGTGTTTCCTGGATGCAGAGAACGTCTGCCTGGAGTAGGTGGGCCTGTTTCCACATAGAGTGTCTTTGATTTTCAATGAAACGCATTTGAGAGTCATTGATCAGTGTGGGTAGTGTATAGCAGTGATGGTGAGGCACTTACTTCAATAAGGGGTGGCATCAGGTCAAACCTTCTGATTCTAGGGGTGTTCAATTAGCTTGCTGAGGCTGTATGTGGATCCGGTCCTGATGATTCAGGTGAATAAATCTTGTCATGGGACGAGCTGTAGAGTCCTCCAAGATGCAGTATGGTACCAAAGGGATAGGAAAAAAGAAAAGTTGTAAAAAACAGTAGAACAACTAAATGAATCATTTGTGCTAGGGAGTGAATCTCGCAGGGGGTGGTGGTCGCATTGCAACGTGCAAAATAAATGGAGGGGTAGGAAAACATGGAACATGTTTATCCATTGCCAGGAGAGTCTGGATTGGCATTGGGTGAGTTGGCAGGACTTTTGTGGGGGTCCTTGTTTTTCTTAGATGTCTTCTTGCGAGTTACTAATTGCCAGTCATGGGACATGGGGATAGCAGTGGGTTGGGTGGACTGAGCTGGTGGGTTGTCAAAGTAGGATACCCCACTGGCGCAGAACTGCTAGACCCTCTTCCATTGAAGTTATGGTGCTAGTCGTCCCATTGTGTGTGATAACCAATTGTGCCGGGTGCTTCCATTTGTGCATAATTTGATGGTTGCAAAGGGCCTTTGTTATTGTAGCCAGATTGAGTGTTTCAGAGTGTGCCTGGAGAGGTCGGGCAGAATAAGCGTTGAAGCAAATTGGGCTGGGCGGTTATCTAGGTTGCAGCCAGGATGAGCTCCTTGGCCCGGTAGAAGTGTAGTCTGAGGACCACATCTCTGAGCGCTTCATCTGGAATAAAGGAGGGTTTTGTAACTCTGTGGATCCTGTCAATAGCGATTTCCAAGGGAGACAGGGAGGGTACCAGAGAAAAGGTCCTGTGCGTACTGTAGGAGGTGGGTCGGTTGGACAGATTAGGGGACCCCCCACAACTTAAGGTTGTTCCTCCTAGATCTGTCTTCTAGGTCAGCTAATTTGTTTTTTATCCATTCTATATCCTCTGACTGGGCATTGTAGGCATCCAGGAGTGTATTGTGGGATGAGGTTTGTGCCCCCATGTATTGCTCCACATAATCCACCCTGTTCCCCAGGTCACTTATGTCAGTCTGGCATTTTTGCAGTGAGCTCAGTATGTCCTTTTGTATGGAGGACTTGAGGTTAATAGCATGTCTTTTGAAAGGACATCCGACAATGGCTGCCCTGTGGTGAGCCACACTCACCTCCATGAGGTAGGCCTCAGGCGTCTCCTCCGGTGAAGCCATTCTCTGTTTGGTCTTTGCCGGGCTGCACGTGGTCGGAGTGGAGGCTGCTGAGGAGTGTGAGCTGGCCAGGAGCTGTGCAGGTAAAGCTAGCCATCTGTGCTGGGCGTCCGACATAACGTCCGCTCCGTTCGTGACGACCTCTGGCCGGGCACCATCTTGCTGTGCCGGCCGGACCTGTGAGGGAAAGAAGCCGGTCAGCCTACTCGGCTGAGGCGGCGGCTCTTTACTTCTCCTCCCCATGCTGGGTGCCTGAGGTGATCCGGCGTGTATGGAGGTGGTTTGGATGATGGATAGGGTGGTGAGTCGCTGCCTGCTTGTGCTTCTTCCTGGTGGTACGGCGGAGCTCTGATTCTAAGCGGCCATCTCGGAGCTTGGTAGCCACGCCCCCCCTTCCACCACCATACTTGACTGTAGGCAAGACACACTTGTCTTTGTACTCCTCACCTGGTTGCCGCCACACACACTTGACACCATCTGAACCAAATACGTTTATTTTGGTCTCATCACACCACAGGACATGGTTCCAGTAATCCATGCCCTTAGCCTGCTTGTCTACAGCAAACTGTTTGTGGGCTTTCTTGTACATCATCTTTAGAAGAGGCTTCCTTCTGGGACAACAGCCATGCAGACCAATTTGATGCAGTGTGCAGTGTATGGTCGAGCACTAACAGGCTGACCCCCCACCCCTTCAACCTCTGCAGCAATGCTGGCAGCACTTATACGTCTATTTCCCAAAGACAACCTATAGATATGACGCCGAGCATGTGCACTCAACTTTTTTGGTCGACCAGGGCGGGCCTGTTCTGAGTGGAACCTGTCTTGTTAAACTGCTGCATGGTCTTAGCCACTGTGCTGCAGCTCAGTTTTAGGGTCTTGGCAATTTTCTTATAGCCTAGACCATCTTTATGTAGAACAACAATTCTTTTTTTCAGATCCTCAGAGAGTTCTTTGCCATGAGGTTTCATGTTGAACTTCCAGTGACCAGTATGAGAGAGTGAGATAACACCAAATTTAACACAGCTGCTCCCCATTCACACCTGAGACCTTGTAACACTTGTAACCTTGTCACATGACACGGGGGAGAGAAAATAGCTAATTGGGCCCAATTTGTACATTTTCACATAGGGGTGTACTCACTTTTGTTGCCAGTGGTTTAGACATTAATGGCTGTGCATTGAGTTATTTTGAGGGGACAGAAAATTTGCACTGTTATACAAGCTGTACACTCACTAATTTACATTGTAGCAAAGTGTCATTTCTTCAGTGTTGTCACATGAAAAGATAGAATAAAATATTTACAAAAATGTGAGGGGTGTACTCACTTTTGTGAGATACTGTATATATACAAATATATTGTTCACTGTTTGTTCTCTTTGAGATCATTTTTTATATGAGGATAATCCCACTGAATTGTTTATTTCAGCACTTTATGACTCTATGCACTACCCTGAATGCTTGAAAGTTTGTGTATTCAGTGACTTTTAATATATACTCTCTTTTATATTTTTATTTTGTACAAATGTATCTCGGATGTAAGATGATATTATTTGTTATGGTTTTATTGTGGCTTAATACATTTAGTTAGTGAGATAAGACAAAGAGACAGAGAGAGAGCTATAGACTAGGGGGGGGGGGGGTATACAGAGAAACAGAATAGAGTGATTGATTTACATAATTCGGTGTTATTTTGGTATTGTTTATTATAGTAGAATGTAGGCTCTATGTAAACATGTTTTATTTTTATATTTTCTCTCATATATAATTTTCAGTGACTTATGTGTTTGAAAGTTCGTAAGTCCCATCACGTATCTCAGTATTTCACGACTTTATTTGTTAAGTCACCCTAATAGGAGTATATTTTTTACTAGAGTTTCTCTTGTTTGTCACTTGTTATATAAACATATATATGTCATAGAGTGTTTTCACTCATGTGGGGAGTGTAAAAACATTTATAAAATAAGATAGAAAAGTACACTGTTGTGACTTCTTTACTGTGAAACGATGTTACATTTAATCACT
>BLSH010122152.1:573499-591991 GCA_018402905.1 Glandirana rugosa | reverse complement strand
AATATATACTCTTTTATATTTTTATTTTGTACAAATGTATCTCTGATGTAAGATGATATTATTTGTTATGGTTTTATTGTGGCTTAATACATTTAGTTAAAGAGATAAGACAAAGAGACAGAGAGAGAGCTATAGACCAGGGGGGTATAACAGTCGCAGAGGGGGGTCATAAAACAGTTGGATAATAAGTAAGGAAACCCATATCTAAAATCAGACTTTTATCTTATGTGTCAAATAGAACTATCATTCTTAGTTAAAAAGTTTTACTTTACTGAATAGTTCCCTTTAAGAATTAAGACATTGAGGTCTTCCATAGTCTGGTCCGGTTGTGAGAAATGATGTCCCACAGGTGTGCAGAACTCATTTTCTTTATGTCCCTTGATGGTATGTCTGTGCAAATTCATCCTTGTTCGCAACTTCTGTCCTGTTTCACCAACATAGTATCCTTTGCTACATCTTTTGCATTGGATGAGGTACACAACATTACTGGTGGTGCAGTTGTATGATCTTGAAGGCCACTTTTGTGTGTGTGACACTTTTAGAATGACATGGTTGCAAGGTTTGCAGTGTCTTCTATTGCAGGGTTTGCTTCCATCATTTGTGACTTCATAATCAGAATGAAATTTCATGCTTATTAGTTTAGGGTTGGGTGTTTGTCTGAAAGCCAGTATTGGGGGTTGTTGGAATATTTCTTTCAGCGTTTCATCCTCTGTTATGATGGGTTGTAAATCTTTGATTATCTTTCTTATCCCTTCTAGTGCTGGATTGTATGCGGTTACTAGAGGTACATGGCTATTTGTTTTTTTTCTCTTTGTATTGAAGTAGATTTTCTCTACAGGTTTTGAAGGCGGTGTGTATGCTTGTGTTGATGGTTTTGTCCTTGTAACCTTTCTTATGTGAATTTAGTACTGCTCAGACCTTGAAGAAGGGGGCATACCCTGAAAGTTTGTCCTAAAAATTGTGTTAATGCAAATAAAAAAAGTATCATAGACAATACTCAAGAACTGAGGAAATTGGTTGGGTGAGTAAGGAAAAGAAATCAACATTACAAAACATGTCCAGTTTAATGTAACTACTACTAGCTATACTATTACCTGGATTAATGAGAACCTTCACAGACGTTGCAGATTATTTGTTAACCACGGAACTTCCCAGGGTCACATATTAAAAACATGCACACAAAGCACTGAATCATGTTTTAACTCTAGCAGGCTCCACTGATCCAACAAAAAGATTCATATGGGAAATATTGGGATCTTCCACACTAGAACATCCAATAAACAAAAAGCAATACATAAATGAACATCGGCACAGCACTTCATTCATACTAGTAACACTTCACAGCTCACTGTTTCTACACGCCTGTACCCAAATGACACAACAAACATTTTATTTATGAGCTGGATTTGTGGTAGCTCATATCTAATCCCCTTTTCCACAAAGCACACATTCCCTGCTGTGTTGCAATTGGTAAAAAAGCTGTACTGTTAATACACACTAGGGATGGGCCTGTGGTTCGAGTCGAACTTAAATTCGACTCAAACATCGGGCCTTCACCCATTCCTCGAATTTAGAACATTATGGGGCGTTTGCAGCGACTTCACCGCCGCGGAGCGCCCCATAATGCATTGCGTGCAGGCGGCGCGCACAGCTCCTCCTCCATGTGAGGACCGTCTGCTCTGGCTTTGTTTTGATGTTTTATTTATAGTGCAGGGCGGGGCCACCGGGTGATGTATGGGTGACCCTGTCCCCTACTGACATCATGTGATGTCAGAGGGGCGGGTTGCTCAATTACTTCACTGGGTGGCCCTGTCCTTACTACAAATAAAACATCAAAACAAAGAGAGCTCAGTCAGCGGGAGCCCTCCCATGGAGGAGGAGCTGTTTTTTTTCGAGTCTGTCACTTGCCGTGATTGACGATGGATTACAGTGGGGTACACTTATTTTTATTTTTTAATAAAGGACTTGTCCCTAATTGTCTCCTGTGGTTTTTTTTCTTTTTTTGACACTTTTGGTGAATTAGTGGGGGTACGATGTACCCGATACTAATTCACATAGGGGGGTCGGGATCTGTGGGCCCCCTTATTAAAGGGGGCTTCCAGATTCCGATACGCCCCTGCCTGCACACCCCCACAACCTTAGCCCAGGGTTGTGGGGAAGAGGCTCTTGTCCCTATCAACATGAGGACAACCCATACTCCCCATGTTGAGGGTGTGTAGCCTGGTACAGTTCGGGGGGGGCTCGCTCATCCCCCCCATCCTCGCCGGCCAGGTAGCATGCTCAGATAAGGGTCTGGTTTGGGTTTTAGGGGGGTCCCAAATCAATTTTTATTTTATTTTTGGTGCGGGTTCCCATTAAAATCCAAACCAAACCCGAGCCGGCAATACATTACAGCTGTGATAATAAATGACATTTTTTCCTTCACAAATGTCATTTTGCTCTGGCACTGTTCTAAATATCACAGAGGTGCACCCTTTTACAGGCAGACTAAGGGACCCCCCCAGGCAGGATATTTAAAGGAACATTTCATTTTTATTGTTTCACTTTAAGCATTATTAAAATCACTGCTTGTGAAAAAAACAATTGATTTAAACTTTTTTTGCATTGATACATGCCCCCTAGGGCAGAACCCGGGTCCCCATTCCCTTTTTAGAGCAATAACTTGCATATAAACCTTTAAAATGAGCACTTTTGATTTTTCATGTTCGAGTTCCGTAGACTTTAAAGGTATTCGTATGTGCGCATTCATTTTTTGCCTGTTCGCATGTTCTGGTGCAAATCGAACAGCAGGGGCTGTTCGGCCCATCCCTAATACACACAGCCAACAGATGGTGTACATAGTTTGACATATTACAGGAGTTCCTGAATCAGGGTGTTGCAACTACAGACCAATGTAACCAATGCTGCCTGAAAGCTAAAGTAGAAGAACAATATATTATTGGTTTCCTTCCACAATCCACAGCATAGTGTGGGTGTTGTGTGTACTGTATACAGTATATGTAAACATGTGTATAGTAGGGGCATTGGGCATCCTTTGAAGCCAGATACTGATATAAATACCATGTGTCCAATATATGTATTGTGTTGCCGGATATGTAAATGCTATATTAAATAAATTAATGATGTACCCATTGTCTAACTGTACTGAAACTCTAACATATGACTTCTTCCTAAAATATTGAATTAAAAAAAAAAAAATAACTTAAATCCCAGTTAAACCATCAGTTTAAATCAGCTAAACACAGTCCAAGTACATCAAAACAAAATTTGTGCAAAATCTTACAGTTTGTTTTATTTTTAAATGTGTTATAGCCTGAGTAGAAAAGCTTGCCTCTGCTAGAAGCTGCAAGGGGGACCCTTGCACTCTGTGGTGAAGCAATGATCTTATTGTAGAAGTCCCACATGCCCCCTACTAAGGCAGGCAATACACGGTTTGAACTGTTAATGAGCAGGATCGACTAACTGATCAACTTGGGTATAATCAGCCTGCCAGATTCCCTTTTGATTATTGCAAGTGATAATCACGGTCTCCTCCCGGCCGGCATGGATTCCCCAGCCCACCAAAGCCCCCTCGCCCCCCGCCGGAAGAAGACAATTGCTGATTCCCCATCAGCACGGTCTGTGTTGATGGGGGAATTGTGCAAATTTCTTTCCTGCAGCCTTTGGTTGCAGGAAGGAAATTTGCACCGTGTATGGGGGAACTAAGTTAGACCTATAGCTCTGCAATCAGCAAAGATCCTGCTCCATGCTAATCAGACATCTCTGGCTCTGACTGATAAGGAGTATGTCAGATGTTTGCTACAGAGGTCAAGGGTCCCACTCTGCAGCATGTTGGCAGAGGACAGACTTTTCTACTCAGGCCTTGGATGTTTTTTAACCACTTCAGCCCCGGAAGAATTTACCCCTTTATGACCAGGCCATTTTTTGCGATACGGCACTGCGTTACTTTAACAGACAATTGCGCGGCCGTGCGACGTTGTACCCAAACTAAATTCATGTCCTTTTTTTCCCACAAATAGAGCTTTCTTTTGGTGGTATTTTATCACCTCTATGGTTTTTATTTTTTGTGACATAAACAAAAAAATAGCAACAATTTTGAAAAAAACAATATTTTTTACTTTCTGCTATAAAACATATCCAATAAAAATATTAAAAAAAAAAATCAGATTTATTCATCAGTTTAGGCCAATTTTTATTCTGTTACATATTTTTGGTAAAAAAATCCCAATCAGCGTATATTGATTAGTTTGCGTAAAATTTATCGTGTCCACAAACTTTGGGAATAGTTTAGGGACTTTTTTCTTTTTACTAATAATGGCGTTGATCAGTGAGTGATTTTTAGTCGGACAAATTGAACCCTAAGTGACACTTTTTGGGGACCAGTGACATTATTACAGTGATTTGTGCTAAAAAATGCACTGATCACTGTATAAATAACACTGCAGGAAAGGGGTCTATCAAAGGGTTAACTGTGTTCCCTCAGTGTGTTTACTAACTGTGTGGGGGATGGATGGACAGGAAGAACACAGAGATCGCTGTTCCTGATTACTAGGAACAGACAATCTCAGTATACTTCCCTGTCAGAAAGGGGATCTGCCTTGTTTACATAGGCAGATCTCCATTCTGTATCTCTGTAGAGCAATCGCGGGTCAGTCGGACCCATGCATTGGCTCCCCCCCATGCAGCGGTGCCCACAGTATTTATTACATGAAACAACATACAGGTATGTTGTTTCGTGCAATAGAGCTGCCATGCCGCAGTATATGCGGTGGGTGGTCTTTGAGTGGTTTTGTTTTGAAGTACCTGGAATGTATTCAGTTAATTTAAACTTAGACCCCTTTCACACTGGGGCAGTGCGCTTGCAGGACAAGAAAAAAAGTCCTGCAAGCAGCATCTTTGGGGTGGTGCGCTGAGCGGTGTATACACCACTCCTCCATTGCCCCCTCCATTGTAATCAATGGGTGGGCTTCCAAAGCAGCTGAACACCACCTTGGATGCACTGAGCAGTGGCGCTTTTAACACCTTGTTTACCCTTATTGGGAGTTAATAGCATGGCTATGCCATTAAAACTATTGGCACTTTATCGCTACTGCCCCCATCCCCCGCCCCAGTGTGAAAGTAGCCTTAGAGTTAAAGTGATTGTAAAGGCTAAAGGTTTTTTTTAATGTAATGCATTCTTTTATGCAGCTCCCCTCTGTTCCCCCTAAATACTTACCTGAGCCTGATCTTGAGCCAGCACTGTGCCCGAGAGTAGCAGCGCTGCTCTCTCTATCCATCTCTGTCCCTCTCTTTCCCAGTGAGGAGGGAACAGGAGGTGGGCTGAGCCGCACTGTGTGTGTCAATAGACAGAGTGCGGCTCAGGGCTGAGCCTGCATGAGTGCCCTCCTGGCAACTGGCTTGCTAGGGTGGCACTTGGAAGGCAGGAGGAGCCAGGAGCACAGGCAGGGGACCTCAGAAGAGGAGGATCGGGGCTACTTTTGCAAAACCTTTGCACAAAGCAGTTAAGAATAACTTGTTTGTTGTTTTTTTAAGTGATTTACAATCACTTTCAATTGGGTTTTAAAAGCAACAAAAATATAGGGGGTATGCATAAATATGTAAACAATAAAATGCCAATGATACACGTTGTATAACAGTCAATATAAAATTAAAGTTACAATTATAGTAATATGAAAAGTTCGACAGAACACCCAAACAGCAGAAATGTAAATCTGAACCACTCTATTCTGTAAACATAAAATACGTTTGTAATAAAAAAATAAGGATAAAGAAGTGTAATGGAACAAAAAAAAAAAAAAAAAAAAAAAGAAGTGTGAGCATATGGTATATAAAATAAATAGGCTCAAGTTTACCTAAATAAACAGGTTAATACAAAAAAAGAAAAGTCAGACTTCCTGTAAATAAACATGTTTAACCACTTCAGCCCCGGAAGGATTTCACACTTTAGGACCGGAGCCCTTTTTGCGATTCGGCACTGCGTCGCTTTAACTGACAATTGCGCGGTCGTGCGACGTATTACCCAAACAAAATTTGCGTCCTTTTTTTCCCACAAATAGAGCTTTCTTTTGGTGGTATTTCTGATTGCCGCTATAAACAAAAGAAGAGTGACAATTTTGCAAAAAAACCCAAATTTCTTACTTTTTGCTAAAATACAAATCCAAAAAAAATATAAAAAAACATTTTTTTTCATCGGTTTTGGCCGATTTATATTCTTCCTCATATTTGTGATAAAAAAAATCGCAATCAGCGTTTATTGATTGGTTTGCGCAAAAGTGGTTGCGTTTACGGATGATGAGAATTCATTTCTAGGGTTTTTATTTTTTTTTTTAATTTTTTACTAGTAATGGCGGTGATCTGCGATTTTTAGCGGTACTGCGATATTTCAGCGGACATGTCGGAACATTTTGACACTTTTTTGGGACCATTGGCATTTATACAGCGATCAGTGCTATAAAAATGCACTGATTACTGTGTAAATGCCATTGGCAGTGAAGGGGTTAACCTGCAGGGGGCGCTCTAAGGGTTAACTGTGTTCCCTGGGCGTGTTCTAACTGTGGGGGGACTGCCCTAGCTGGGGAAGGGAAGCGATCACAGCTTCCGTGTAGAGGGAGGCTGTGATCACAGCCCTTCCCCCCTCACAGAACGGAGGTCCGTGTTTACTTACACTGACCTCCGTTCTTTCACTCTGGGGGGGGCATCGCAGGTGGCCGGCGGAGATCGACTCCGCCGCACCCGCTCCCTGGCCCTCCCCGAACACAGTGAGCGCGCGGGCACGCCTCCGGCGGCGCGCGCATGCTCACTGGGCGCGATCTCGCGGCCGCCGTCATATGACGGCGATCCGCGCTACAGAGCCACTCTGTCGCCGTCAAATGCCGATCAGCCGTCGGCAAGTGGTTAATAAGTTAATAACAAAATAAATAAAAGCTCAGAATACAGACTGCCACACTCCATTCTAGTAACTATCTGAAAGCTCATCAGCTTTAAAATGAATAACATAACCTCTCATTACAATTACAAATGTTCTCACAGAGAATATTACAAATTATTCTCTCAGAGAATATCTTAAGTCCCCCTTTTCAAATACTACATTGCATTAGGTGGAAGGAGACCTCCAGCAGCACAGAATAAAAGGAATTGTGACAGACATGTTGGCTTTAAATGCTAATCATGAACATAACACCTCCACATTTGCAATATTAACCTCATTGCAACAATCTATAAGACCCAAGCACAGACTGTAGGATATCACTTTTCTCTACAACAAAGTGTACCCTGGAAGTATAGCTGACCAATGCCATTGCGCATGTTTAAATAAGCATGCATTCATTGGACAACAGATATAGTATAGGAGAGTGGAAACTGTTAGTGCTGTATAAATCCTGTATAGTAATAATAATAAAAACGTCAGCAGAGGTGCGTTTTCTTTTTCCCCCTTTCAAGAGCAGTGGCAGCAGGTGGTATACTTCTTTTGGGGGGGGGGGTCACACAATGCACCCACAATAACCCTGCCCCCGGTCGGTCAGGTCCGCTGCACACATCACCTCCCCGTGGGTCATTCGGGTCAGGTCACCAGCACAACCCCGGTTGGTCAATCAATGAGCCCCGCACTTACACTTACAGGCATCGCTTCCCTCCAGGCGGCAAGTGGCAGTTTCGTCCCCTGCATCTCCTCTGGTGACCTCCACATCTCCTCCCTCCTACTCTCTCCTCATCATGGCTCAATAGAATCGCTTCTGCTTTTGGCCCATTGGGAAACGGGTCTCAGTATTCCTGATTGACCAGGAGGAGAATCAGTGTGACAATAGCAAATATTCATTCCCTATTGTCACACAACTGGGTGGGCTTCGGGCGCTGTGCTCTGCACCCCGAGCCCACCCTTTTGAAACCTATTAGAGCCTCTGGCACAAATTGCGTGCTTCAAAAAAAACACCCCCCCATTGGAATCCATGTGTTCGATGCCCTGTATGTAGATTAGGGGGCCGTACGCATGGATAGGGGGGCAGTGCCTCTATTGGATGGGCCGCCTCTGTTCAAGAGACTGTTAGAGCTATTAGAGGCTTCCAACATTTTGCAAAACCATTAGGATTCAACAACATGTTGTAAGAGTGTCTACTGACATGTTTTCAGAAACTGCTTGAGGCCACTAGTACATTGCAAGAGGCTGTTAGAGGACGACAACATGTTACAAAAGTTAATTAGAAATTGGAGAGCGTGCTGCAGGCGGTGATAGGACAGCAAGGTGACCGATCCTCTGCGTCCCGGGAGAGGTAAATCATTTGTGAAATCATGGTTCTTCAACATCTCTTCCGCCTGTCCTCCATCTTCCGCTCTACAGTCTCTGTCCATCTACGAAGAAACATTGGGCTACATCTACGAAGAAAGCATCATTTTGGTGATGAAAAAAAAAAAAAAAAAGAAATTGGAGATTATCAAATTGAGCAAGTTTCAGTTTGCAGGAGGTTTGGCGAACTCAGCAGGAAGTCCGTAAACCCCAAACATAAATAATAATTTTATTGAAGTCTATGGGAGGTGAATCTTGCAATTTTTTCTCTGGTCTTTCTCAATGTTAATTTACAGACCTTGTTAAAAAGAGAGTGGGTAGCTGGGCATTGCCATGGGGAACATGCACTATGCAAAAAAAAGAGGGTATTTTAACACAGATTAAAAGGCAACATAAAACAAAACATACACTAATCCTTTAAATAAAATGCTTGGGGATGCCTTAAAGCTGCAAGTACATTTAAGTCATAGTATGATTTAACCCTTTAAGTAATGAAAAAGAAACATGGCATGGGACTCCCCTTAAAATTCATAATAGACCATAATTCAGGCTTGCAACCCAGGTGGCTAGTAAAGTGAAGGCAGTGAGCATGCCATGTCACATTCATTTTAAAACTTGGAAGGTAACTTGCAAGGGGCGGTAGAAAAGTCTCCTTTTCCTTGCAAGCACCTTGTCCCCATTTCGAAGGGACAAGGGCCGCATCACCACATTTAGTCTCAAAGAGGATGTTGTGGTTTGTGGGGGGCTTATCAGAATCTTGAAGCATTATTTATAATAAGGGAGGCCCATGACATCTGTCACTCTTATTACTCATTTAAAAATATTCAAAAGTAAAAATTATACCATGATGTAAATGGAGTGTCAACATCATCCTGCAGTGATCCATGCTCAATGATAATAAACTGCTGCCTGATGATGTTGCCCCAACACTGGCTTCTGTTTGTAAACAAACCATCTGGGAATCATGGGTGATGTATTTGGCCAAATATGGCCATGAACATATTTGGTCAAGGATGTCATACAAAATGCTTGGAGGACTTTTTCTTTTCTTTTTCTTTACAAACAGAAGGCTTGCCAAGGATATGTCATGTGGTGGCATTGCTATTACTGTTTAATCACAGATCCCTGTCTATTTTGTTTACAATCAGCAACTGGGGATTGCTGCAGGTGAACTGAACAAACCTGTTTGCCAAACTGCAAACAGGCTAGGTTTGGGTAAAAGTTACATTGGACCTGAAATCAAAGTTTATCCCTACTAGTGAACACTTTCATGTTACTTTTTTAAGGCCACTGACATAATGATCAGATTCTCTTCATTTCAGTTATGTATATGAGAAATAAGCATAAATAACAGAAATTAGGAAAAAGGATTTTATATTGTTTAGATTTATTTGTAAAACTAAACAAACCATCAGGGCAGCTTTTTTAACCAATTCAATTAATTAATATATATAATTCATTACTATATAATGCTGTATGTAAAATTCAACTTATTTGTGCCAAAAAATTAATAGATAATATAACCCAAAAAATGAATGCAATCTTCATATCACTAGAGTTGAGCGGACACCTGGATGATCGGGTTCGTCGGGTTCGCCCGAACTTCGCGAAAAAGTTTGAGTTCGGCACCGAACTTGACCCGAACTTGAACACGAACCCCTTTGAAGTCAATGGTGACCCGAACTTTTGGGCACAAAAATGGCTCTAAAAAAGGAATGGAAAGGGCTAGAGGGCTGCAAAAGGAAGCAAAATGGGGGTAAGAGTAGGACAAGTGCCCTACAAACAAATGAGGTTGAGGAGGCGGTGACCGTGGTGGTGTAGGTGGAAGTGGTGGTGGAGGAGGGGGAGGTAGCCAATAGAGTTGAGCGGACACTTGGATGTTGGGGTTTGGCCGGGCCGGCTGAACTTCGCGAAAAAGTTCGGGTTTGGTACCAAACTTGACCAGAACTTTACCCTGGACCCCGAACCCCATTGAAGGCAATGGGGACCCAAACTTTTCAGTAAAAAATGGCTGTAAAAATGTCCTGGCAAGTGCTAGAGGACTGCAAAAGGAGGTAAAATGGGGGTAAGAGTAGGACAAGTTCCCTACAAAAAAATGGGGATAGGGAAAATAACTTAAAATCAAATAAAAAAAAATGAAAATGGGATGGGGGGGTGGATGTGGAGTAGGAGCCTAGAGGTTGACTAGGCCGCGATCGTGGCAGTGTAGGTGATGATTTTAGAACAATAATCTGTCCCTTACAGCAACAGCAGTAACCTGACCCTATAGGAGTAGGCAATGATTTTAGAACAATAATCTGTCCCTTACAGCAACAGCAGGAACCTGACCCTATAGGAGTAGGCAATGATTTTAAAACAATAATTTGTCCCTTACAGCAACAGCAGGAACCTGACCCTATAGGAGTAGGCAATGATTTTAGAACATTAATCTGTCCTTTACAGCAACAGCAGGAACCTGACCCTATAGAACTAGGAGATGACTTTAGAACAATAATCTGTCCCTCAAAGCAGTAGACTCTACCTAGTCCAGAATCAGATCGTTCTGTAATGCAGGATGAGATCTGCAATTTGTCCCTCAAAGCAGTAGACTCTACCTAGTCCAAAATCAGATTGTTCTGTAATGCAGGATGAGATCTGCAATCTGTTCCTCAAAGCAGTAGTAGTAATATCTACCTAGTCCAGAATCAGATCGTTCTGTAATGCAGGATGAGATGTTATTATATCTGCAATCTGTCCCTCACAGTGCTGGCAGCATCCTCTCCCTAGACAAGCCTGAGAGCAGGTGACATGCAGCACTACGTAACTCCAGCTTATACAGAGGCTGGGTCACATGATACACTGGCCAATCACAGCCATGCCATTAGTAGGCATGGCTGTGATGGCTTCTAATGGCAAACCAGTGAAACGCTTGTTGATTGGCTGCCTTGCAGCATTTCAACATGCGTGATCAAATACCCGAACCCAGAACCCGAACCCAAACTTTTTTCAAATGTCCGGGTTCGGGTCCGGGTCACGGACACCCCAAAGTTCGGTACGGACCCGAACTTTACTGTTCGGTTCGCTCAACTCTAGTAGCCAACAGTGTTTTTTGTTTGTTTTTTCTTCTAATTGGGGTAGCCCCCAAAATATTGACATATTTTTTTTTTCAAAGCTTTATTGAAAGTTTGCGGGTATAACAAACATAGTATGCCACTGTGTGGCTCAAACCAATAATAACTGTGCCATATGGGTTGACAACATATTATCATAGGTGTCCTTCTTAGCATTGGTTTTCCATATAAAGGAATAGTGTTGATGGATATAGAAGATAGGATGAGAGGGATAGATAATAGTAGCATGAAGAGTGAAGGATGAAGGGGGAGGGGAGATAAGAGTGGTGGCGGAGCAACATAGAGATAGTGTAACGCAACTTGCAAATCTGAGCATCAGGAACTATTGCTTTGATTTGTTTAAATAATCGTCCCTGACTGCGCCCTTCAGCCTCTTGTACGAATTGGTCTGTTGGGATACTTCCCACCTGTTTCAATTTTTTGCGTACTATGGGGACTATGGGTCATATTTTAAGTGTATTTTTGGTGTGAACCAGCCACGCCTGCCATTGGTTGGTGAATTTATGTGTTGAAAGGTGCAATTTTGCAAAAAGATATTCCATCAGTGCGTTTTCATTTACTATGCTAAGAATTTCTCCAAGTTTGGGAATTTCCACTTGTTGCCAATGGCGGGCAATGGCCATTCTAGTCGCAATGAAGACATGTGTGATTATGGGGTGGAAAGTTGTTGGCCAAGTCACGCTTTCGAGGCCGAAGAGCGCCATCTGGGGGGTTAAATGTCTACTCAACTTAGTTATATCTTGGAGTAAAAGTTCTATTTCTGTCCATATGTTTTTTATGTGTGGGCACTCCCACCAAATATGAAGTAGATTCCCTTCCATGCCACAATTTCTCCAACATTGGCTGGAGTAAGTGGGGGATATCACGCTAATTTGGTTGGGGTATAATACCATTGATGGATAATTTTCATCAGGTTTTCCCAGTGTGAGATATTTTTGGAGAATTTTAGGAGGGATTTTATTGAATTCTTCCAGATGAGTGGAGGGGTTTGTATTTGTAGGGTAGAGTTCCAATATTGAAAGGGCAGTGGGAGGCAGTCCTGATTGTGCTTTAGAAGAATATTGTATAGGAGGGACGTTCCCTTGGTCTTGGAATCCGGACTTTGGAGGTGGAAGTCCAGTATGTCTTTCGAGGTCTGTTTGGAGGTGGTTAAGGTATTCATGAGTATATGACGGATTCTGAGATATAGATAAAAGTCACTATTGTTGATGCCATATTGATCCTTTAGGTGTTGAAATGTTGCAAATTGGTGTTGATGAAACAAATCTCCTATTCTTTCAATCCCTTTCGAGGACCATCGACGTATTGGGAGGTCGGGCGAGATAATAGGCAGAGCGAGCATCGGTAGGTTGTAGAGAGCTTGTTGGTTTATCCCTGTATCTGACTGGATTATTGATTTCCACACTTTGATGGCCCCATTAAGGGATGGAAGGGGAAGCCGGGTCGGGGAATGACCCAACCATAGGGCTGTCAGGAATAGGTTTGGTTTCTGACCAATGGCATGGGTTTCAATCAGGGTCCATGGTGTAAGGGAGCTCATTTCCCAGAGCTTCTACATTTGGTCAATCAGAGTAACTTTGTAATAATTTTGGAGGTTTGGGACCCCGAGACCTGTGTGGTCCTTAGGAATGCAAAGTATGTGGGATTTGAAGCGAGGTTTGCGTGCTGCCCACACGAAGTTGTTAATAATCGTTTGAAGTTTTTTGATATCTGATTTCAGAATTGGGAGTGGTATAGTCCTGAAGGTGTATAAGACATGAGGTAGTAGGAACATCTTGGAGAGGGCAATCCTTCCTGCCCAAGATGCTCCATTCTTCAGTAAAGCTTTAATTATGGAGTGAAGTTTCTGTTCAAGATTTATCAGGTTCGTTATGAGAAGGGTGGATGAGGGGGAGACCAGCTGAATACCTAAGTATGAGAGAGATAAATTTGGGGCCCAGGAGAAGGGGGCTACTGAAGTTATTTTTGTCTTCATTTGCGGAGGCAGGGCAACTGGTAACATGGCCGATTTTGAGTTATTTAATTTATAGTAGGAGATTTGGCTGAATTTGTGTAGTGTCTCACATAAGTGGGGGAGAGAATCCACTGGGTCTGTGAGCCAAATGATTATGTCGTCAGCATAAAGGCCGATTTTGTGAGAGGAATGCCCTACTGTTATGCCATGTATGTCTTGGTGTATTCTAATAGCCTGAGCCAGTGGCTCTATTGCTAAAGCGAACACCAAGGGGGGCAGGGGGCAACCCTGTCTGGTCCCATTGGAGATCCCACAGGGGTCGGAAATCCCCCCTGATGTGAGAACTCTTGCACTGGGGGTTGAGTATAGGCCCATAATGGCTTGTAGGAGTTGTCCCTGTATGCCGAAGGCCTGGAGGGTCTCTTCGAGATAGGCCCAGTTCACTCTACCGAACGCCTTCTCTGCATCTAGTGATATTAGCAGAGAAGGCATTCGATTCTGTTCGGCCCAGTGTAGTAAGTCAATGAACCTTCTTGTACCATCTGATGCCTGTCGAGATGGTATGAAGCCCACTTGGTCTGGATGTACAAGGGTGGGGATGTGTTTGGCAAGTTGGTTAGCTAGAACTTTCATGTATATTTTGATGTCTGTATTGAGGAGCGAAATTGGGTGATAGTTGGCTGGGCCATGTGTGGGTTTTCCAGTTTTGTGTATTGTTAGGATTGGGGCTTCCAAGTTCTCTGATGGGATATCTCCTGTCAATAGGAATTCGTTAAAAAGGAGTGCTAAATTGGGGGCTAGAAGGTCTGAGTAAGTTTTGTAATATTTGTGAACCCATCTGGGCCAGGGGCTTTGTGTGACGGGAGGGATCTAATGGCCTCCTGTATCTCTTTTGTGGAGAATGGGGAGTTTAGAACTTCTAGTTGTTCGGGAGCCAACTTGGGTAAGTTAAGGTTATATAGTAAGTCCTTGATTAGCTGTTTTGTGGGCTGGGGTTCGTCGTGGGAATGTGCTAGGTTGTAGAGTTTGGCGTAGAAACAGCTAAAACAGTCCGCTATCTCTTTGGGGTTGGTTAGTCTTCTGGATTGTTCATTTATGAGAAAGGGGATTCTCGATTGGGCTTCTCTACGCTTATATTGTTGGGCCAGGAATTTCCCTCCTTTATTCCCCTGTGAGTACCATGTGAGGCGTAATCGCCTAAGGTAGTGGTCATGGTTCTTTTGGAGGTGAGTGCTGAGGTCGTTCCTCAGCTTGCTGAGATCATCTGCTCGTATTTGGGAAGGTGACTGTTTATTTATTGTTTCTAAGGCCTTAATTTGAGCAAGTAGGGAATTTATATGTTGGTGTCTTTTCTTTTTCTCCTGGGCTCCAAACTTCAGTAGTATCCCCCTCAATACTGATTTATGGGCATTCCAAAGGGTGGAATGCTTGTTAACAGTGTTTTTATTAGAGGAAAAGAAGTTCAATATTTCGGATTGGACCTGATCTCTAATCTCCTTGGTCAGAAGTACTGAAGGGTTAAGTCGCCATTTGGTGACCTTGGGAGTTGACGAGGATAGGGCCACTGTAATGGCTGCTGGGGCATGGTCAGACCATTTTATCAGCCCAATATGTGAGTGGGTAATCTTCTGTAGTAGGACTTTGGAGGTAAGGAACAGGTCAATCCTTGAATATGATTTCTGAGTTTGGGAGTAGAACGAATAGTCTCTCTCTGTGCCATGTTGACATCTCCAGGGGTCGCATCAGTCCTCTAGTGAAACGAGGTTCGCTAGGGCAGTCGATTTTCTTTTTTTGGAGTTAGAGGTGTCAAGTGAGGGGTCGATTATGTCGTTGAAATCCCCACAAAGTATAATTTGGTCTTTGGGGAAGAATTGTAATTTTTGAAGGAGTTTTTTGAAGAAAGATTTTTGATGTGTGTTAGGGGCATAAATGTTTACAATAATTAAGGGATGGTTGTTAAACGTGGCATTTAAAATCAGGTATCTCCCAGTAGGGTCTGCATCAATACTCCGGAGAGAGAAAGCTATTGTTGATCTAATTGCGATCAGAACCCCTCTGGCTTTCTTATCCGCATTTGCTAAAAATTGGTGTGGGAAAAGCTTATGTGTGCAGGGTGGGTGATTTTGCTCCATAAAGTGTGTCTCTTGGACACATAGGATATCTGTTTTTTGGGAAATTGCTTCCCTCCATAGTAGTGATCTCTTAAACAGACTATTGAGTCCTTTGGCATTTAAAGAAAGTATTGAAATAGACATCGTGTGTCCCCTGGAGAGTTGTGATGGCACCCGAGAGGACTTTATCAATGCAAAGCTGTGCAGACACCTATGAGCAACTAAGCATAAAAAAAAACAAACAAAACAATTGAAAGGAACAGTTAGATGTAACTCTGGGTGAGTACGCGGATTCAGGAGATTTCCCAAAGCGGGTCTTCGTCCGCACCCTCGTCCGGAGTCAGAGCCGGGATCAGACCAATGTCTAACGGGTCTGGGCCTGGCTAAGTTGTTAATCAAAGATGTTGAGATCAAAGAGTACTGAGCTATGCAAAAACCTAGCAATAGCTTGATAACTGCCTGACTAATGTGCTAGGTATTACAATATACAAAATGTGTACTCAAATGTAAACCAGAGTGTGAGCCTGGAGTGTGCTTAGCACACTAAGTATAGTGGGGCGGGAAGAGTAACGGAACAGCAACAGGAGACCTCCCGCTCCTCCAACAGGGAGAAAAAAAATATAAAGATTTTGACAAAGTCTGAGTCCAGCCTTAAGATAGGATCTAGTTTTGGACCCGTGAGGGATTTGTAAAGAGTTACTCTTCACTATGCGCTCAGGGCTCCCATGTGTTGGGGATCCTGGCCGAAGGTTTACTATTCGGCATCACTGGTGGGCTTCGTGAGAGCAGTCCCCAATTGTGAAGTAGCCTGATCCCTTCTTTTGGTGTTGTTATAGTGTTATTTTGATTGCGGTAGGTCACAAATAGCTTGACGGGAAAGCTACATTTGTAGGGGATCTTACGTTCGATTAGTACCTAGGTGACTGCCTCGAACGATTTTCTAGCTTGTGCTGTCGCCGCAGAGATATTGTTGAAGAGTTTTATCTTTTCAAAGGGTTCTGGTAGTGTGCAGAGTGCTCTTGCAGCTCTCATAATATCATCTTTAACATGAAAATAGTGCACTCTTGCAAAAATATCTCTGGGTGTATTTGGAGGCAGGTGCTGCGGCTTGTGGAGCCTGTGCACTCTGTCTATGAGGATGTCTCTGGTGTGTATATCCGGGATGAGTTTGCGGAACAATTGGTGTATGTAGGGGATAATCCCGGGGCGTCTAGTGACTCCGGGACCCCCCTTATGTTAATGTTATTGCGTCTCGACCTATCCTCTAACTTTTAGTCGCAGCGAGTGCAGTATGTCGGCCTGCTCGTCTTGTATGTCAACCATTGTGTTATGAGCCTTGGTTGATTCCATAAGATGTTGTTCAATATGATCTAATCGATCTTCTGCTGAATTAATTCTGTCATGTAGTTGGTTAACAGATATTCTCAGCTCTTTGTGTAAATCTGTTTGCAGGGAGAGGAGCATGGCTTTCATGGAGTGTTCAGATGCCGGGCCGTCTGTAGTGGGAAAGGCCGCTAGTGTATTTGTGAGGCCCATGTCCTTTGTGGGACTACATGCGCCATGCTGCCTTTTAACCGGCGGTTGCTTGTCTGGGGAGTTAGCTAGTGTGTCTGCCATCCTCTTACCTCTTTCTCCCAGAGGGGAGGGCGACTCAGTCTGTTGTACTGCTGGGAGCTCCATGGGCTCCGGGATCGGTGTGCTTTCTGCAGCCGGGTCTGTCATCGCAGCGGCGTCTCCATGTCCGCAGCCGGCGCCATCTTGGGATTCCTGGCGTTCGGATGCCATATAGAAATCTAGAAGTCTCCTGGAGCCTTGTCCAAGATTCTTCTTTCTGGTCATGCTCTGCACGTCTCCCTCGATGTTCCCCCTTGTTGTGGAGTCGGGGTCGCTAATGCGGGCGGCTGGGCCAGTAGAAATGCTTGATGGAGGAGCGGAGCCGAGTGATTAGGCGTCCATCTTCGGCAGCGGCCAAACCACGCCCCATATTGAGACATATTAAAAAAAAAAGAATTCAAATGGCTATTCTGCACAAGGTACACAAGTCTTGTGGGATCCATGCCTCCTTCATTTTAACCACTTACCTATCGGGCCACTTTTTTACATTTGGTGGTCACAAGCTAAAAACATTTTTTTGCTAGAGAATAACTTAGAACCCCCAAACATTATAATTTTTTTTTCAAACACCCTAGAGAATAAAATGGCGATTGTGTCAATACTTTTTGTCACACGGTATTTGCGCAGCCATCTTTCAAGCGCGATTTTTTGGAACAATTTTACTTTTTTGAGTTAAAAAATAAGACAACAGTAAAGTTAGCCCAATTTTTTTGCATATTGTGAAAGAGGATGTTACGCCAAGTAAATAGATACCATACATGACACGGTTGAAAATTGTGTGCACTCGCGGAATGGCGACAAAGTCCGGTATTTAAAAAGTTCTATAGGCGACGCCGCATAGCTGCAGGCTATGTCCCGGGAGAGCCGCTCAAACCCGACAGCCGCTTATTTATGGCGCTGGTCGGGAAGTGGTTAATAAACGTTAGCTTGTCCACATTGGCTGCGGACAGGCGGCTGCGCTTGTCTGTGATAACGCCCCCTGCCGTGCTAAACACACATTCAGACAATACACTGGCTGCAGGGCCGACAGCCCAAACTCGCCGAGAGGGCCCTGTATCGGACGTCGATACGCCGCAGCGGATATCTTGAAAAATTTATGGCCTGAAACAGCGGTAAGGCGCTCACGTGTGTTAAAAGTTGGCACAGTACATACCATAGATAAATGAACCGCATTGTAGGAGAAAGTGTTATACGTTTTTTTAACCCGATTGAAATGACAACAGAATAAAAAATTGAGTTTTTTCATTTTAACAAGGTTTTTTAGCGCGAACTTTCTACCGACGCGTTTATGGCACACTGTTTTTCATAACTGTGTTAGCGGTAAAATAAGAGATCCCACAAACTTTTTTTTTAATATTACAAACCCCCAAGATTCAATAAGAGATCGTTTTTTTACAAAAATCGAACACTGGTGGTTTACAT
>BLSH010122152.1:531282-565335 GCA_018402905.1 Glandirana rugosa | reverse complement strand
TCCACTATGAGATGATTTTAGAATGATAATATGTCCCTCACAGTACCGACAGGAACCTCTCCTTACACCACTATGAGATTATTTTAGAGCGATAATCTGTCCCTCACAGCACCGACTGGAACCTCTCCCTACTCCACTATGAGATGATTTTAGAATGATAATATGTCCCTCACAGTACCGACAGGAACCTCTCCTTACACCACTATGAGATTATTTTAGAGCGATAATCTGTCCCTCACAGCACCGACTGGAACCTCTCCCTACTCCACTATGAGATGATTTTAGAATGATAATATGTCCCTCACAGTACCGACAGGAACCTCTCCTTACACCAGTATGAGATTATTTTAGAGCGATAATCTGTCCCTCACAGCACCGACAGGAACCTTTCCCTACTGCAGTATGAGATAATTTTAGAACGATAATATGTCCCTCACAGCACCGACAGGAACCTGTCCCTACTGCAGTGTGAGATGATTTTAGAACGATAATCTGTCACTCACAGCACCGACAGGAACCTCTCCCTACTCCACTATGAGATGATTTTAGAACGATAATATGTCCCTCACAACACCGACAGTAACCTCTCCCTACTCCACTATGAGATGATTTTAGAACGATAATCTGTCCCTCAGAGCACTGACAGGAACCTGTCCCTACTGCAGTATGAGATGATTTTAGAATGATAATCTGTCCCTCACAGCACAGACAGGAACCTCTTCCTACTGCAGTATGAGATGATTTTTGAATAATATGTCCCTCACAGCACCGATAGGAACCTCTCCCTACTCCACTATGAGATGATTTTAGAAGGATAATATGTCCCTCACAGCACCGACAGGAACCTCTCCTTATACCAGTATAAGATGATTTTAGAACGATAATCTGTCCCTCACGGCACCGACAGGAACCTGTCCCTACTGCAGTGTGAGATGATTTTAGAACGATAATATGTCCCTCACAGCACCGACAGGAACCTCTACCTACTGCAGTATGAGATGATATTAGAACGCTAATCTTTCCCTCACAGCACCAGGAACCTGTCCCTAATGCAGTATCAAATGATATTAGAACGCTAATCTTTCCCTCACAACGCCAGGAACCTGTACCTACTCCAGTATCAGATGATATTAGAATGCTAATCTTTCCCTCATAGCGCCAGGAAACTGTCCCTAATGCAGTATTAGATGATATTAGAATGCTAATCTTGCCCTCACAGCACTGCCAGGAACCTGTCTCTAATATAGGATGAGATGATATTAGAACGCTAATCTTTCCCTCACAGCACCAGGAACCTGTACCTACTCCAGTATCAGATGGTTTTAGAACGCTAATTTTTCCCTCACAGCACCGCCACGAACCTGTCTCTAATGCAGGATGAGATGATATTATAACGCTAATCTCTCCCTCACAGCTGCGGCTGCATCCTCTCCCTACTCCAGTACAAGACGATGTGACATGCGGCACTATGTGACTCCAGCTCATATAGAGGCTGGGTCACATGATGCACTGGCCAATCACAGCCCTGCCATTAGTAGGCATGGTTATGATGGCTTCTAAGGGCAAACGAGTGAAACGCTTATTGATTGGCTGCCCTGCAGCTATTCAACAGGCGCCAAAAATAGTCTGGGTCCCATGATGCACTGGCCAATCACAGCCATGCCATTAGTAGGCATGGCTTTGATGGGTTCTAAGGGCAAACGAGTGAAACGCTTGTTGATTGGCTGCCCTGCAGCTATTGAAAAGACGTGAAAAATGCCAGAATACCGAACCCGAACCCAGACTTTTTCTCAAATGTCCGGGTTCGGGACACGGACACCCCAAAGTCCGGTACGAACCTAAACTTTACAGTCTGGGTTCGCTCAACTCCTCATATCACAATAAATAAAGTGTTTTTATATGCAAAGTCTGCAGAATAAATAAAGTGCAAAAACAAGTCTCTGTGCATCTTTAATAAATCTCAGTGTGTCACTCAATGTACCACACTGAAATTATCAAAGTGCTCTCCCCAGTGCTCTATATACTCACCAGAGGTAATTGACTCTGTAGTAAAAAAGGTCTGACAGCGCTTTGGTAAATGTATATATAAACATGAGCTCTGCTAAATCTTATTCACTGTAACGGGAATGGATTAAAACCCCTAAAACAGTAAACAGTATTTAGCTGGTACTGAAAAAAATACATGTATTTTATATATATCAAACAAATTTGCACAATGTAATGTTCTTAGAGTTTTGTGACAAATATCTCTGAATCATTTATATGTTATGCGGCTGTATAAATGAGAATTAATAGTCCTTATGAGAAAAATAAGAAAAAGTCTTTAGTAGATATAGTGTCCCATCAGGCGCAGGATAGGGAGAGAAGGCACCAATGTGTTTAAACAGCAATGCACTCAGGTGTAAATCCTTCCCCAGATAGCTTGTATGCTCACCAGATGTAGCTGCCAGGGTCCCCTTTAGGGGATACAGGATCTTCTCACACCGTTGTGATTTCAGTCAGGGGCTCTCAATACACAGGATCATTCAACAGTGGATACCCAAAGGATGTAAAAAGAGTGCCAATAGTGTAGTCCTGTTTTACTATATGTATTTATTAAGAATAGAAATTTTGCACTTACATTGCACAAGTGAGAAGAGCAGTATTATAAATATGCCGGCCGGCACACACAGGCCCTTCCCTGACTTACGTTTCGTCTGAAAAGACTTTGTCAAAGGGGATAGGACGCGCCACTAACGCTCCACCCTATATGCAAAACTGTTACCATAGTTCCTTTCGCAGGAAGGCAGTCGTCCGCCATTTTGACTATGGGCAATTGCCCTCACTAAGGATTAACAACATATTAACTGTATAAAAATGAAGAACAAATAACTTTCCTAATGGGCTCTCATGTAACAGCAAGGAGTTGGGCAGTGGAGCTCGGTGCTCAGAGGACATCAGCTCTAACTGCTATTAAATCCCCCGCAATGCCCAAGGAAGCAGATAGAGCGTTACCAATTAAAAGACTATATGTCGCTAAAAATATCTCCCTTATCTCAGAGGGATATATAACACTTCAAGGGGGGCTTGAACAGTATAAGTCCCCTTAAAGACTTTTGTTGTTTTAAAAACAAACTAAACATATCAAAACATAAACGTACTTCTATGCTTTAAAAGGGCATATCCATATATCGCCCTCTAATGGTCAGAAAATGAATTGATCAAACAAACTCAAACTCAGTCATGAACCATCTGTAAAACAGCAATGCTCACATGTAAACATAGAAATCACATCGGGGGGATTCCAAGCCTAATACCATATATTCTTTATTTAAAAATACATTACAAAATGTCTCTCACATAGTATGGTGCCACTCTCTCTAAGCACATGGTACTCGCTTTATTAATTAAGGAATGCTCAGCTGGTCCCCAGAGCCAGCGTGTGTTCCACAGCCTGGAAAACTCAAAACCAGAAGTGACGTGCAGTAACCACGCCCCTACGTGTTTTGTCCAATCCCAGACATTCTCAGGAGGCATTACTGCACGGCTCCCCTCTGCTGCCTAAATCTTAGGAAAAAAGTGTTGTACTAACATAATACTAGATTTAAGGTTAGCAGCTAAAATTAGTAAATATTGTAAACCTTTTTTTGACATAAGCACGGGTATGTTAGAAAGTTTATTTTTTTCTAGATTTATTTGAATCTATAGTTTCATTATAATTTTTTTATAATCATATGAATTGATTGTCTTTTTTACTTTAAAATATAGTTTATGTTTTTTAAGTCCCAGGTTTAGTATCACAGGGAATGTTTAGGTCACCTTTATTACTGTAATTATATTAGATCATCCTGACAATCTATGGTGATCACTGCCCTGTGTGTATACATTAAACAAAACAACCATTACACGTTCATAAATGTGATAGGTTAAAAAGTGGTCAGTCCATATTGTAAAAAAAAAAAAAATATGATAAAACTTCTTTGTGAATAAACTGAGGTAGATTTTCTCACAGAGATTCCACCAAGAAATAAGCCAGAGACTAGAAAGTGCACCTTACATGCATGCCTACCACCACCATAAAGCCTCTTACCAGACGGATGTGATCCCCAATTACAGAGATCAACAGCGCATAGGAAGCCTCAAATCCTCAGCTGGAGTCTCAAAATCAGGTAAGTATGGCCACAGGGTCTCAGTATAAAAGCATCACTTGGTAATCGCCACAACTCCAAAGTGAACTCAGATAGCCTTCATACAGGGAAAAGGAAAAAATGACTCAATACCGATAGTACATCTTTATTATTAAATGTATATTTATTAAAACCAGAAAAGGTACTCACATTGCTTTAGGCAGCTCCAAGGCAATCAGATAGTAGATGGCCTCACTGACAACTGGCATTGGCGGGCGGTGAAGACGTCACACATTGGTGGCCCCGCCCAATGCGTTTCGTATCACAGTGTATCACCAGGGGAAATGGGCAAGCTTGCTATTGATGCTAAGTGATGCTTTTATACAGAGACCGTGCTGACCATACTTATCTGATTTGTAGACTCCGGCTGAGGTTTTGAGGCTACCTTTGTGCTGTTGATCTCTGTATTTGGGGATCACATCCATCTGGTTAGACTGACCAGATTAAATGGTTGTATTGTTTAATGTATAAACACATAACACTGATAATTATGTTGAGTATTTTGTGCATATGTATATTGTTATATCACATTTGGTATCCAGGTGATTTAGACCCCTTTCACACCAGAACATTTTTCAGGCACTTTACCGCTAAAAGTATCACCTGTAAAGCACCTGAAAAACTCCCCCCCCCCATCCACCCCAATGTGAAAGCCAGAGTGCTTTCACACTGGGTCGGTACGCTTGCAGGACGGGAAAAAAAGTCCTGCAAGCCGCATCTTCGGGGCGGTATGGGAGTGATGTGTATCGAAATGAATGGGCATGAATGGGCAGCTCTTCCAAAGCGGCTAAACACTGCTTCGGAAGCGCCGTCATGCGACGGCTCTTTTAGCCCCTTTTTAATCCCGTGTGTGGGGGGGTTAAGAGTGCCCTGCTGCCTCCCGAATAGCGGCACCAAAGCGCCGCTATAACAGCGGTAAAGTGCTGCTGACGCTCGGGCAGTCCTGGTGTGAAAGGGGTCTTAGAGTTGCATCTCTTTTGTTACCTTTGTTACACTTCAGCTCTGGACCATTTTCTTGGTTTAAACCTATGATAATCAACTATGGTTTCCATTGTTCTTATGGGTAAGGTGGGGGAATGTTTTTCACAAATACCAAATAACCAATTGAATCAACCCAGTGCTTCCATTCACAAACTCACTGATTTTTCAATCAGGTTAAAAGTATAAGTGGCTTAAAATATATTATTCATATGGTTACCTAGTTTAAAGTAGAATTATAGGCATTTTGGATAGAGTAAGGGAGGGTTATAAACCCTGTAAGGTTTATTTGTGCCCTCTTTACCCCATTAGGAAGATTTACCTTCACTTCATGTCCCATAGCCAAAACAGGAAGCGAGAGGAAATCCCTGCAAATAAAAGGAATTTCTTGGGGACCCCCAGGTCACCAGAACTAATGTCCCCATTGGAAAATGTCCCCTTTAATACTTTTATGGGGACAACCAAAATATTGGGATATTATTTTATTTTCACTTTCAATGATAATGGTAAATAGGACAAATAAAGAGGGTGAATCTCCCTAACGGGGGCACAGACAGCAATAAAAACTGACAGGTGTTCTAATCCCTCTCCACTCTATCCAAAACAAAAAAAAAAGTTTTATCTTTAGTTATACTTTAACAGCCATCTTGCTCTTATATATAAATATATTTAGAACGTTTTGTACATCATCCACTGCATGCAAACCTATGTCTATGATATCTAAAAAATAATTTTGATGAGTGTATGTGTGTGTATATATACTGTATATGTTCTTTTAAGTATTAAAATACAGTATAGAGGAAAACTATATACTATTTTATTCCTTTTTTCCCATTTTTTAATATTCCTTACCTGTACTTTGATATTGTGAGATGGTGTCCCCTGCATATGTACTGATTAAAATGCAGAACATTTTAAAACATGGCATGCAAAAACCTTCATGGGTTTAATATACATATATATATATTCTCTATCTCTAAAATTACACTAACTACACAATTGTTAGAATCTTACAATAGCATCATAAATATCATGTCCTTTGGGGGAATTGTCATTAGCCTAATGTTGCACTCACTGACATAGAGGGCTGTGTCCAAAATTCAGTTTGCAAGAGGCTTAGCAAACTGGGCCAGTGTTTTTGGGAAGGGTGGGAGGGTAGCCTAAGTTGTTTTGGATGCTGGAAATACTTCTTATGCTTATTTAAAAGAGAAGTGCTCGATCCGAAAAACCCACACATTTATACTTACTTAGATGGCTGAAGCACCGATCTGAGCTGCAGCTGTCCAGCTCTACGCTGAGAAATGAGCAATCAATGGCCACTTGTCTCTCAGTTCATGGGTCTGTTCTGAGCACAGAGTGGTGACTGTGCTCTCTGCTCTGCCCCTCCAGTGCTGTCTGGAGCAGCAGACTGTGGGGGGGGGGGGGGGGTGGCTGATTTAGGCTTTCAGCAGTGTGCTGAAAGGCTGAGCCAGCTGCCTGCCAGGCATCTGGGTGGATCCCAACATTATTGCTAGGATCCCTGCAGAGCCTGGACTGGCTTTGCAATGTCAGCCAACAATGGACTTTAGCCTGCTGTCATCTAAATATGGGTCACAGGAGTGTAGAACCTAGTGCACTCCTGTGGCTTTTAGGAAAAGTATGACCAAAAGAGATTTGGCCATACTTCTTTAATCCTGAAAGCACAATTAAACTGAATACAATCAGTTTGAAACTTGAACTGTTGTGTGGACAATGTCTATAAAAAAAATGAGGCTGTTTACCTGAAGAGAAAGCTAGCAAGGCTGTTATAATTATACAGACCTAATTCATGATAAGCCAAACAAAAGATACTGTATAGCAGTTGAGTGTGATAGCCTCAAAATTGAAATAAAATAGATATACTTTTTCATTCAAATGTAGTATGATTATTGAATTTCTTGTGTACCAATATTTATAATATAGTGTGTGCAATCTTATACACTGTTGTAATCTCTCAGCTCATATTTGGAAAATCAGGTCAAATGTTGCCTTAGCAGAATGTGTTACCAGCTACTACATTTTTTTTCTTCTGGCACTGTACACAACATATAATGAGTTCCACAGAGAGCACAGTTCCGATCTTCCAACTGTAAGAAGAGAAAGGAAGCCAGAAATGAACTGGGGATTATTGGTGATACTAAGTGTTTATGATGCATTGTTTATGCTTTGTAGAAAATGTTGACCTTGCATCAGTGTAAAGGCAGGTTTAGCTTAAAACTCAAGCATGGAACTCAAGCAAAGTCTTGGTGTTATATAAATTTCAGTGGCAGCAAGGCATATAATGGTGACATGACTTGTTTGTTGTAATTCTTCTGGATAACAGATTGAGCCATAATCTGTCCACTGTGTCTATCCTCTTTTTTGTCTCTGTAACACTTTGGCAAGAAATGCATTCTTGGAATAAAGCAAGCACAAGATAAGAGAGATAGTACCACTGAACAGGTAAACCAACAGAAAGCTCCAGACAATCCCCTTCTGCAGAGTTTATTTATTTGTTAAGTAAATATAAAATATTGTATCCTAAGAGTATTTTTTAGCCAGCATGTGGAGCTCTCAACACATTTTCACATGATTTACACTCTCCTTAACTCCTTTGATGAATAAATCATGGTGTTTACATAGCTCAGTAGCATTTGCACACAAAAACAAATGAGTTAGAGTTGCATCTGACTGTGTCTGAGGTTTCAACAAGTCAAATGTTGAATGACGAAATGCTGAAGGCAAAACTACTGCTGTGCTGTCAATTTAGATAGCACATAGGGCTGTGGGAATCATTTCTCAAAGTGCCTGTGATAGAGTACAAGAAAGCTGGAGTCAGAGAAAACCTTGACCAAGACCCACCACCAAGGGTGGCTATAGGAGAGGTGCAAAGAGTGTGAGGGAAACTATAAGTCAAATAATTACCACAGATATGAAGTCAAGGAATAAATCTGCAACCAGCCGTGTCCATATGCATCTGTAGTGCTATCATCACACTATCTGCCGTCAGGTGGACTCTGCATAAATGCTCCCAGCCAGCCCAGTGACCCTGCCCAATGTTACACAGGCATGACCAGGTGATTGAGGGCATCCGAGCCAGGGGCGGGGACTCCACACACCTGGCCACGATCGCTCCACCCAATTGTCAGCCAGGATGGAAACATATTGCTCCTGCCAAAGTGCACCAGAGAGGGCACTAACAGCATGGAGCAATAGCGTAACATCGATGCGCAGATCGGCCGATCTACCTCGCTCCATCCCCCCAACCACTGGAACCAGGGAAGGAAGGAGGGAAAGAGGGGAAGGTGAGATCGCCAAGAGTGCATCGCAGCTCCCGATAAGGCAAACACCAGCAGTCCCAACCCAATGCACACCAAATGATGTGCCCACACCATACCAGACAGAGTGCCTGAACAGCGCTTTTAGACTGCCATGAAGCAGCATACAATATTGGATAGACAAGTAATAGCAAACCGAGTGGAAATCCACCGGTAATTAACTAACATGTATTGTAATAAACTGTTGTATGAAAAAGAGGTAATATATTGCTAATAAATATAACCAAACAAAATTGGATCTAACAGAATTGTAGGTGTTGCTGAGTGTCCAAATAATATCCTCCATTCCTGGTGCATATACTAGAGAAGAGAAAATGGGACTTTAGATGAGACGCAGAATGATCTGCGTCTCCATCCCAGATTCAATGAGAAAGGAGGAGAAAGCTGGGACTTTAAATGAGGATATATAAGGACACTGACCAATGTGGGTTGTGCAAATATTATTGTTTATTGACCCTCCAAGGTCCTGAAACGCAAGATAAGTACCATACATCATAAACAAAATAATTCCATCACACCATAAATTGCATAAATTATATAGCAAACATATGCGTTTAGAACTTACTTGTAAAAAAAGGTTGTACAGATACAATAAATACATTTTTAAAACATCAGGTTAAAAACATATAAACTTATAGGTAATAGCTTAAATTTTTAGAAAACCATTATAGTTTGCCTTTAATAACTCCAGTGACACTTGCTCACTCATATATATCATAGCATTATTCTGAACCTAACTGCTCAGTAAATGCAGGTGGTTTTGTAGTAGGAGGTAGGGATGGGTGAATGGTTTGGGCGGAGCATGAGTTTGGGTCGTTCGGGTCGTTCAATCAGTGCATTAAAAGCCCTGATTGGCTGAAGCAATTAAAGCTTCAGTCAGGGCACAGAGCCCTGTCAGAGCCATGATTGGATGATGTCAGGATGACTCTATCCAAACATGGCTCATTGCTCTTAGTCCCGCCCCACACTATAAAGGTATTCTTTCAATAGCGGGGCCATTTTCGGTGTGATATCGGCGGCGTGGAAAGGGATAGAACAGGGCTCTATTCAGTGCTACTAGACAGTTAGTGTGCTATTGTGATTCTATTGTCAGTGTAGAATATTAGTTTAGTGTGAATCTAGGGACAGTCAGTGTGAGTGTAGTGATGACCATTCATCTTTACATTGGTGTTAATCTAGAAACAGTTCAGTCAGTGTGAGTGTAGCATGACCACCATTCATCTTTACATTAGTGTGAGTCTAGGGACAGTTCAGGCAGGGTGAGTGGAGTGAGTGACCACCATTCATCTTTACATTAGTGTGAATCTAGGGACACAGGCAGAGGAGTGGGAGGAAGAGGAGGACTTCCTTTCTGCTTAAGGCCCACTTTATGCAGAGACCATTGTTCCTACGCCACAGAACACACAAAAGGAGTGAGAGGAGGAGGAGGATTCTGGCAGTTTTGGAGGCATTGAAGCAGAGAAAGACATACGTCAAACAGTGAGAGATGGTTTTCCATCCCCAGAACCCTTGGGAGTAGTACGCGGCTGGAAGGAGGCAGTTCCAGATTCAGTAATCCTGAGTGACCCCAAGGAGTCTGCTTCTTATGCCTCTGAAAATATCCATGGGCTCCCTCATGCTTCAAAGGCTGTGAAAGGACCCAAGAATACACGGTGTAAAGGAGAAGGATAACTATTGGTTGGCAACCCTCCTTGACCACGTGACAAGGGTAAAGTCTCAGAACTCATCCTGTTCCCACGGAGAGTGCAGAAGATTAAATCTCTTGAGGACACCTTAAAGAGGAGTTTATCAAACGCTTTTCCCGACTCTGGTAGATTACAGTGTCATGGAAAATGTAGTTTTGAGGCTTCTGTTGGTCAAGAAAGGAGCGGTGGAGAAGTTGGCCGTCTAAGTGATGCCTTTCTGAATTTTTTTAGTCCTCGCCACCCAGGGCTGTCAGTGTCTGCATCACATGGTGGACGATTATCTAGGGGGGAAAACAGAGATGGAGAGCTTTCCAGTCGATAATCTGCTGGCTTACAGGGTCATGAGAATAGACCACTTGCCAGAACTTGCCCAGTATGCAATTGAGCTGCTGGGCTGCCCTGCATCCAGCATGCTTTCCTAACGGGCATTCAGTGCTGCTGGAGGTTTTGTTGCTGATAATAGAACGCATCTGTCCACAGACTCCATGGACTGTCTGACTTTTATCAAAATGAATCAGTCCTGGATTAGCAGAAGCTATGAAGCCCCTGATGCCAATGTCGCCGATTTAGTGCTTTTGGGATGTGGAATCTCTGTAGTACTTCTAGGCTCCCTATCGTTGTGGGTGTTGATTTCATCTGGAAGAATGTTTTTGGTGTAGGTTTTATGGGCACAATTAACACCTAAAGACCAATTTTTCCACACCTGTTTGACAGATGAATAGCATTTAATTTTTTTACAGCAAGGCCGATTCTTGCTTTCATCAAGAGTACCTCAATAGGGTTACGCTATGAAGGCATCACGGACACCCAAAGGCCAATTTTTCTGCACCTGTTTTACAGGTGCATATCATTTAATTTTTTACAGCAAGGCCAATTCTTGCTTTTATCAAGAGTACTTCAATAGGGTTACAGTGTGAAGGTGTCACCGACACCCAAAGGCCAATTTTTCTGCACCCCTTACTTCTATCCAAAGTCTGTGGAAGAGACACCGTGATTTATCCAAAAAATCTCTTAACTTGTTCCCAGTGCACTACATTGTGGCTTCATCATACAGACTGTCTCCCCAAGCTGTTGCTTACAAAATAAAGAAAGCTTGCAGGGAAAATGTAATTTTTTTGGCTGCAGCAGCTTCTATACACAGTACAGATGTGCCACTTCACAGATAGACTAAGGGAACCACCCCCAGACACTATATTGAAAGGAATTTTTCATTTTTATGCTTACACTTTAAGCATCAATAAATCACTGCTCATTGAAAAATGACGTTTTTATATACTTTTTTTCATTGATACTTGTCCCCCAGGGCAATACCCGGACCCCTATAACCATTGTGTGCCCAATTACTTGCATATAAGCCTTTAAAATGGGCACTTTTGATTATTCAGGCTCGGGTTCCCCACTTCAATGGGGTTTGTTATTCGGTTCTGAACTTTCGCAATGTTCGAAAGTTCTGGTGTGAACCAAACAGGGGGTCGTTTGGCCCATCCCTAGTAGGAAGCTGAACTTTGCAGCACTGAATTTTAATCACATACATAAAATGCCACCTGACATTACAATTTTGCTGAAGAATGTAGTAACACTATGGAAAACTTTGTGTTTCCAGATGCGTTAAGACTTTTATAAGACCTCATTCACACCTGGTGCTCACTTAGTGCTACTTGAGTGTTTTGTTCATCCAGAAACTATATTATAAAATAATCCTTCAGACGTAGCTACTGATTTTTTAACTTTAAAGCGAAGTTTGAAAACAATTATTGTTCTCTAAGAAAAGGACATACATTCTACATTAATAATTATACTATCAAAATTAGCGTGTGCTGTAAATTGCTTCCAGCATTGCTCCTGTTTCTTCCTGTTGGAGGCCACCATTTTGCTGAAGCCAAGAGCAGTCACTTCCTGATTTGAAACTTTTCTCCTTGATCTTAGAAACCATGTATCACTTTCTTTGATTAAAATATGTATATTTCCAGCCTTGGCTCAGAAAAAAAGGAAAACTGACAGAAGCTTATAGTGTTCAGTCTCATAGCCCTGTCACCACCAGAGAGAACAAGAGAATATCAGGAAGATAAGATAAGACACTATCCTTGTAAGTTTAACTCTTTTGTGTCTCCCTAGTAGCAAAGCTTGTCCTGCCACCTCTTCTGCTTTTCTTTTCTCCCTTCCTAATCTGCGTTCCCTCTACACAGTCACAGTCTGTGTCATTCTTGTTGCTTTTTCGCCCTTCAGCAGCAGTACATCTTAAAGTTGTCAGTTGATTGGCCTCTAGTGGCTCTGATTTTAGGTACAGTGCCAAAATCAAAGCAACTGAGCATGTGAAGAGCGAGTTTAGACAGTATATTACTTAAATGTAAACAGTATAGACACTTATTTTGTAATGTTTTACATTTAACCACTTCTGGACCACCCACTGTATATATACGTCATTAATTTGACGTTATATACCATGGTTATGGCAGCAGCTAGCTGCCATAACCCCTGTATTTTTTTAAACAGTGGGTGATCCTCTTTTACATAAAAGTGGTCCCGGTGGCAGATTCGCCACAGGATCACTTTTATGGACAGCGAGAGAGGTGCCCCCCCTGACGCTACCTGGTTGTTTCCCCCGCTTACCGGAGCCGTCAGTAGCGGTGGAAAGGATCCGATCCCGTGGAGCCATAGGCAGGATGTCAAGTGAGGGCAAGATGGCCGTTACTCGGCTCTATGCCCTTGGAGGACCAGAGCGACGTTTGATGACACTTCTGCTTAACAGTCTTAAAGGGCCAATTTTTTTTATTAGTAAATGTAAAATGATTTTTTTCTTTTTTTTTCTTTGCTTTTAAGTGTAAATGTGAGATCTGAGGTATTTTTCACCCCAGATTTAAAATAAAGAGGACCTGTCATGCTTATTTCTATCACAAGGGATGTTTACATTTCTTATAATAGGAATAAAAGTGATCAAAATACTTTTTTTTAAAAGGACAGTGTAAAAATAAAAAATACAATATAAATAAGAAAAAAGAAAAAAAGAATTGAAAGCAAACACATACGTAAGTCCTGCCCACCTATGTAAACAGTGTTCAAACCACACATGTAACCACGATCGTTAGAGCGAGATCAATAATTATGGTACTGGACCTCCACTGTAACCCTAAACAGGTAACCTGTAAAAAATTTTAAAGCATCACAAATTAAGATTTTAGTACCGTAGTTTGTCGTCATTCTACGAGCATGCACAATTTTGAAGCATGACATGTTAGGTATCTATTTACTCAGCATAACATCATCTTTCACAATATGTAAAAAAATGGGCTAACTTGTTTTTTTTTAATTCATGAAAGTGTATTTTTTCCTAACAAAAATGCATTTGAAACACTGCTGCGCAAATAAAGTGTGATATAAACATTGCAATGAATGCCATTTTATTCTTTACGGTCTCTGCTAATATATATATGTTTGGGGTTCTAAGTAATTTTCTAGCAAAAAATACTAATTTAAACTTGTAACAAATGGCAGAAAAAGGCCTGGTCCTTAGGCACTTATTTTTTTTATATTTTGCATAGCTATACCTGCAGAAGGGGCCAGCCTGAAGTGATCTAGCAGCACTTAATTTCCACATTAAACCAATAAAGTTGAATTCTATACAAACAGCTAAATAAGAAAAAAGATTAAATGCATACATGTGAGTTTTTTTTTACCTGCCAAAGAATTTGTATCTCAGGACTGCCCATTCAATTCTGAGATGTATACAGCACTGGCACACGGTAAAGCCCTGTCTGGCAAGGCAGGATGCCTGATTTTTCTGTAAACTGCAGTTCAATAACATTTACAGATCTTGCTCCTCCCCTAATCTGTGACTCGACAGTGAGAGGTCAAGCAGGAAACAGGTGGGCTCACCTCTGTATACTCTGCTCTCACCTCCTATCAACTATCAACTAGTGATGAGCCAAACACCCCCCCGGTTCGGTTCGCACCAAACATTCGAACACCATTAAAGTCTATGTGACCCTAACATGAAAAATCAAAAGTGCTAATTTTAAAGGCTTATATGCAATGTTATTGCCCTAAAAAGTGTATGGGGTCCCGGGTCCTGCCCTAGGGGACATGTATCAATGAAAAAAATAGTTTTTGAATCAATCGTGTTTTCAGGAGCAGTGATTTTAATAATGCTTAAAGTGAAAAAAAAAAAATTCCTTTAAATATTGTGCCTGGGGGGTGTCCTTAGTTTGTCTGTAAAAGGGAGCATCTCTATGATGTTTAGAACATAGCCAGAGCAAAATGACATTTCTAAAGGAAAAATTGTAATTTATTATCGCGACTGTAATGTATTGCCGGTTCCCGGCAATGTAGATAAAATCACTGAAAAAGCATTGTGTTGACCACCCCCCCCCCCAGTTCAAACCAGGCCCCTCAGGTCTGGTATGGATTTTATGGGGAACCCCGCTCTGAAACAAAGTTCGTAACAAACCCTTCAGGTCTGGTATGTATTTTAAGGGGAACCCCGCTCCAAAATAAAAGAAAATTGCATAGCCCCCCCCCCCAAAGTCCATACCAGGCTCTTCAGGTCTGGTATGGATTTTAAGGGGAACCCTGTACCAAAATTTAGAAAAAAAAATGACGTGATGTCCCCTCCAAAGTCCATACCAGGCCCTTCATGTCAAATTTTTAAAAAAATGGCGTGGGTCCCCCCCAAAATCCGAACCAGCTCCTTATCTGAGCATGCAGCCCTGGCATGGCAGGAGGGGGTGGGGACGAGTGTGCACCCCCCTCTATACCACACCAGGCCACATGCCCTCAACATGGGGAGGATGCTTTGAGGTTGCCCCCAAAGCACCTTGTCCCCATGTTGATGGGGAGAAGGGTCTCATCCCCACAACCCTTGCCGTGGTTATGGGGGTCTGCAGGCGGGGGGCTTATCGGAATCTGGAATCCCCTTTAATACGGGGGCCCCAGATCCCGACCTCCCTTTATGTGAATAGGTATGGGGTACATTGTACCCTTACCCATTCACCAAAAAAAGGAGTAAGGTGTTAAAAAAAACAAGAGGCAGTTTTTGACAAGTCCTTTATTGTGTAAAATAACTATTTTTCTTTCTTCTTTCTTCCCCCATCTTCTTCTGCCACCTGCTGATGTAAATGGGTGACCCACCCCCTCTGATGGCGAATGACATCAGAAGGGGGCGGGTCACTAGTTTACATCACTGGGTGGCCCCGCCCTTACCTATAAAATAACTGTCAGACTGCAGATCGCCCATTCTGGGAGAGGCCTCAGGACGGCACAGCTGCGGCAGCGGGCACGGGGGCGGTGAAACAAGAAGGAAGAAGATTAAGACTGAAGACGATGATGAAGAGAGGAAGCAAGAAGACCGAAAGAAGAAGCAAAAGACCAGAAGAAGGATCGGGGCAGAAGAAGATGGAGGAAGAAAGAAGAAAGAAGAAGAGCTATTTTACAGAATAAAGGACTTGTCAAAAACTGCCTCTTGTTTTTTTAACACTTTACTCCTTTTATGGTGAATGGGTAGGGGTACCCCATACCTATTCACATGGGGGGGTCAGGATCTGGGGGCCCCCTTATTAAAGGGGGCTTCCAGATTCTGATAAGCCCCCCACAGACCCCCACAAACACTGGCAAGGGTTGTGGGGAAGAGGCCCTTCTCCCCATCAACATGGGGACAAGGTGCTTTTGGGGGGACCTCAAAGCATCCTCCCCATGTTGAGGACATGTGGCCTGGTATGGTTCGGAGGGGGGCGCTCGCTTGTCCCCACCCCCTCCTGCCATGTCAGGGCTGCATGCTCAGATAAGGGTCTGGTTTTTATTTTGGGGGACCCCACGCCATTTTTTTAATTTTGGCGCGGGGTTCCCCTTAAAATCCATACCAGACCTGAAGGGCCTGGTATGGGCTTTGGGGGCCCTCACGTCATTTTTTTTTAAATTTTGGCGCTGGGATCCCCTTAAAATCCATACCAGACCTGAAGGGCCTGGTGCGGACTTTGGGGGGGACCCCTAAGCAATTTTTTTTATTTTTGGGCAAGGTTCTCCTTAAAATACATACCAGACCGGAAGGGTCTGTTACGGACTTTGGGGGGAACTCTACGCAATTTTTTTTTTTTTTTTTTTTTTTACTTTTGGTGCGGGCCCTGCTGTTGTAAATTAGTTTAAAAATTGTGATGACATGACCCAGTCAAAAAGGTGCTGAAAACTGGGGCCTTGGGTGCTGGTGGTGCCAGAACACTGTAACCCCTTGCAGATACTCTTGTTAAATGGAGGAACAGGGCCTGATGTTGTAAATTAGTTTAAAAATTGTGACGAAAGCCCCCAGTCATACAGGTGGTGAAAAATTGGGCCTGAGGTGCTGGCGGTGCCAGAACACTGTAACCCCTTACAGTTACTCTTGTTGGACAGAGGAAGGGGCCCTGCTGTTTAGTTTAAAAATCGTTATGGCATGCCCCTGTAAGCCAGGTGCAGAAAAATTGGGCCTTGGGTGTTGGTGGTGCCCTAAATACAAAATATTGTTCTAGGTTATGGACAGGAGGAATAGGAGCAGTGACAGTCTTCAAGGGATCCCAGATCCCTAACAAATTTAATCAGTCGCATCAACATCAGGGGCTTGATAGCTGCTGATCCAGAACTGATTCATTTTTATAAATGTGAGCTTATCAAACGAGTCTGTGGACAGGCACACTCTTTGATCGGTTACAGACCCTCCAGCAGCACTGAATGTCCATTCAGAAAGCACGCTCGATGCAGGACAGCTCAATTGCATATTGAGCAAGTTTCGGCCAGTGGTCCATCATCAAGATCCAGTAACTAAGTGGATGCTCAGTTGGAAAGGTCTCCAAGTCTGCTCTTGCCCCTATATGTTCCTGCACCATATAATGCAGACGCTGACGATGGTTGCTTGAACCTATCAGGCCTGGCTGCTGAGGACTGAAACATTTTTTAAAGGCATCGCTCAGCCGGCCACCTTCTCCACCACTCTGCCTCTGAATGACCGAAGCTTCAGAAACACATTGTCCGGGACCAGCAGCAGGACATGGTAACCTCCCAGGATCTGGAAAGGCATTGCACAAACTTTTCTTCAAGGTATCCTGAAGATGTTTCTTGCTTTGCACCCTCTGCGCAGGCAGGATGAGTTCTGCAACTTTACACTTGTAACGTGGATCAAGAATGGTTGCCAGCCAGAAATGATCCCTCTCCTTGATACCATGAATCCTAGGGTCTTTTCGCAGGCTTTTCAGAATCAGAGAGCCCCTGCAGCATCAGTTTTAGGAGGCATGAGTGTCCTCTGGGTCACTGAGGATGACATTATCGGGAACAACCTCCTCCCAGCCGCGTACAACTACTTGGTATTCTGTGGCCTGAAAACCATGATCCCTTGAAGACTGCTGTGTATTATATTCCACATCCATGCTAACACAATCCTCCTCCTCCTCCCATGTGTTTGGCAGCTCCGCAGGAATGCTCTCTGCATAAAGGGGGCCTTGAGAGGAAAGGAAGTCCTCTTCTTCCTCCCTCTGTTCTGCCTCAAGTGCCCTGTCCATGATTCCACGAAGCGTGTGCTTCAAAAGGAATATTAGTGGGACACTGTCACTGATGCATGCATTGTCGCTGCTCGCCATCCTTGTGGCCTCCTCAAATGGTGACAGGACAGTGCATGCATCCCTGATCATTAGCCACTGACGTGGCAAAAAAAAGCCAAGCACCCCTGAGCCTGTCCTGGTGCCATGCTCACAGAGATACTCATTGATGACCCTCTGCTGTGCCTGCAGCCACTGCAGCATTGCCAATGTTGAGTTCCACATGTCACAAATGAGGCGGTTGTTGGGCAGGTTGAATTCCCACTGGATGTCAGCCAGCCAGGCACTGGCATTGTAAGAATGACGGAAATGACCACAGACTTTTCTGGCCTGCCTCAGGATATCTGGTAAGCCTGGGTACATGGTCAAGAAATGGTGCACCACTAAATTCAAGCCGTGTGCCAAGCATGGAACATGTGTCAATTGTCCCAGTCGGAGGGCATAGAGAAGGTTGGTGCCATTGTCGCATATAACCATTCCTGGTTCAAGCTGCCATGGCGTCAACCACCTCTGAGCCTGCCCCCGCAGAGCTGAAAGAAGCTCTTCCCCAGTGTGGCTCCTGTCCCCAAAACAGACTAACTCAAGCACTGCATGGCATCTTTTAGCCTGACTGCTTGCATAGCCCCTTGAACGCTTAGGGAGCACTGCAGGTTCAGAGGACAATTCTGCAGAAGAGGCCTCCGAGGTAGAAGAAGAAGAGGGGGTGGAGGAGGCGGATGTGGCAAAATCACCACCAGCTTTTTGGAGGCATGGTGGCAGAACTATTTCCAAAACTGAACCCTGTCCTGCATCCTTCCCAGCTGCCAGCAGAGTTGCCCAGTGGGCCGTGAAGGAAAGGTAACATCCCTAACCATGCCTGCTGGACAGTGAGTCAGCGGTAATATGAACCCTGCTGCTTACCGCACTGTCCAACGAGGCCAAAACTTTGCCTTCCACGTGACGGTAGAGAGCTGGAATGGCCTTACGTGAAAAGACATGTCTTTTGGGAACCTGCCACTATGGACAGCACATTCCACCAATTCACGAAAGGGGGCAGAGTCTACCAGCTGAAAAGGCAGCAGTTGGAGTGCTAGCAATTTGGCCAAGCTAGCATTAAGATGCTGAGCATGTGGATGGCTGGGACAGTATTTCTTTTTACGGTTCAGCAACTGGGGTAGGGATATTTTCCTGCTGAATTCACCTGGTGGTGTACTGCTAGCAGATTGGGTGCAAGTACTAGTTATGCCATGCATTGCTACACCTTCATTCCTCTCAGGTTTTGGAGAGGACTGCAGGTATAGTAGGTGTTGAGATTCCAAATGAGGAGCAAGGAGAAGTCCATCTTGTTTTTTGGTGTGGGTTTTTCAGGTACTCTTGCCAATGGACTGCATGGCTGGTCGTCATGTCTTGTCAAGACAGTAGTGCCCAAGAGGCTGGAGTCCTGGCTGCGCTTGACATGCTTCAGACATAGATTGCAAATAGCAACTGTGCAATCTACTGCACATGTGCTGAAAAATGCCCATACCAAAGAAATTTTGGAAGTCGGCGGGGAGGCAGCAGTGCCCTGCACCTGTGGAGCTCTGTGGGCTGATGCAATTGGGTGTCTGCCCCTAAGCTGGCCCCTGGAGGACATCCTGCCTTGTTGGAGTTGGGCCTCCTCCTCACTTTCCTCCTCTCTTCTCTCAGGCACCCAAGTACAGTCTGTGTCCTCATGATCCCCTCCCTCCTCATCACTGGAGCAAACTTGGCAGTATGCAGCAGCTGGGGGAACATGACTGCTAGTTTCTTGTCCTTTTGCGGCACCCCCTGTCTCTAGGCTCACGCTACTCCCTTCCTCAACCTGGGAACCAACATTGGAGCCTTCAAACTGCTGCGCATCCTCCATCAGCATGTAACCGACACTATGGTCAAATAACTCAGGTGACTCCTCCGTGCATGATGGTGGTGCTAAAGAAGGAGTAACTGTGGACAAGGATCCGGTGGAATAGGCTGCTTTGCCAGATGCATTGGAAGACAAACTTGTACAAGCCTGGGTAACAGAGGATGAGGAGGATGAGGACAGCTTTGTTATCCACTCCACCAACTCTTCTGCATGTTGTGGCTCAATGGCACGTCCAATAGCAGAAAAAAAGGACAAGCGTGACACGCCTGCAGAGGATGCACCACGTCCCCCCCACCACTTTTCACTGAAGACACAGAGGCTGCTTGCCCTCTTTTAGTGGCCTGGGAGCATCTGCCTCTCCTTTGTGGCCTTCCTGACATTATGGGTATTTTTAAAACCGCACTACACCGAACTATATACCGTACACCCCCGAATGCACTGATAAATAGTTTATTCTCTGTACTCTCAATATGCTGTGTGTATATATGTATACACTAGACTGTATATATTTTAAGACACCACGTCAAGTAGTGTGTTATATACCGTACACCCCAGAATGCACTGATATATAGTGTACACTCAATATGCTGTGTGTATATGTGTGTATATCTGTATGAACAAGACTGTGCATATTTTAATACTCCACGTCAAGTAGTGTGCTATATACCATACACCCCCAAATGCACTGATATATAGTGTACACTCAATATGCTGCGTGTATATGTGTTTTATATCTGTATAAACTAGACTGTGCATATTTTAATACACCACATCAAGTAGTGTGCTATATACCGTACACCCCCCAAATGCACTGATATATAGTGTACACTCAATACGTTGTGTGTATGTCTGGATACACTAGACTGTATACATGTTAAGACACTACGTCAAGTAGTGTGCTATATACCGTACACCCCCGAATGCACTGATATATAGGGTACACTCAATATGCTGCGTGTATATCTGTATAGACTAGACTGTATATATTTTAAGACACCACGTCAAGTAGTGTGCTATATACCGTACACCCCCGAATGCACTGATATATAGGGTACACTCAATATGCTGCGTGTATATCTGTATAGGCTAGACTGTATATATTTTAAGACACCACGTCAAGTAGTGTGCTATATACCATACACCCCTGAATGCACTGATATATATAGTGTACACTCAATACGCTGTATGTATATCTGTATACACTAGACTGTATATATTTTAAGACACTACGTGTACTATATACCGTACACCCCCGAATGCACCGATATATAGTGTACACTCAATACGCTGTGTATATATATATATATATATATATATATATATATATATATATACACCAGGCTGTATATATATATTTTAATACACCAGGTACCGCCATGGGAGTGCATTATGGGGCACGCAAAGTTCCCGCAAACACCCCATAATGTTTGCAATGGCGCGAACGGACGAACACCCAATATTCGAGTCGAACATGTGTTTGACTTGAACCGGGAGCTCATCCCAACTATCAACTTGCTCCTTGTGTTGCTCCTTCCTATTCTGAGCTCTGCTGTACAAGGATTGCAAAGTTGATACCAAGTCAAATTTGGGAACTTATATACACTATGTACATGGACTGGGAATGGTGATACTAACTCAAATGTGAATGCAAAGCTGCATTATTTTGTGTCTTTTAGACATTGTGTTTCAGACATGAAAAATTAAAATAAAAAGAAAATCCCTCTACAGTGTGTACTACAATGTAGCCTGAATTCAAAGCACTGGCTGTTATTATTTTCTGATCTCTTTGCTATCTGTATGGGTCACTGAAAAAACTTTGAAGCTGGCAACAGATGGTTTGAATCTTGGCTGGATGGATCAGCAGGGACTCTCTGCCGAGATTCGAACCAAGTATGGGCAGGCTGATTGTACCCAGGTTGATCCCTCAATTGACATGGGTACAACCAGCATGTCAGATTTTTAGAATGTGATTATTGCCAGCGGCTTTAGAGTGTAAATTACTGTACTGCAAAGTACTAACCCCTCCTGTGAAATTATTTCCTTTCCCCCAATTTGTTGTGGCATATGATACATTGTTAGCTAGTTGTGGATCTTTAGTGTATGAGGAAAATCCTAAAAAAACTTCATTCAAATTTTGGTCATCCTACCCATCCCAGGCATGCAGCCAGTATATTAATTTGGACAGCAGGGTCCCACTCTGTGTTTCAGGAGCCATCAGAGTGGCTCCTATATATATATGATTCCACTCCTAAAAGGCACTCACCAAAGGTGTCTACATTCCCCGTGTTTTTTAAAAATAATCTGGCTATTGAACCTTTATCTAGATACCTGGACACCTCCACCAAACAATCAGGATTTCAGATTCATAAAGCCCAAATCTGTATAGCCTTATTCATGAATGATATCCTCCTATTCATCTCCAATGCCTCTGTCCATATCCCCAAGATGCAAACCAAGTTTATAAACAATTATCAAGATTACACATTATTTAGAAATAAAATGAAACCCTTGACTTCTGTGAAATGCAAATCATGAAACAGATCTATAAAGTTTCTATTTTCAAGGGACATATGGGATTGTACACCCCATTAACACCCATCATACCATAAGAACATATAGTACTTAAAATATAAAATAAACACATAACAAGGATTGTGGAAAAGTTTAGGCCACGGCCCCTTTATTGGGTTTAAAACAATTTTAATAATGAAATAAACTTTAACTTTTATCGCTTAAGCAGCAATATCTTATACCAACCAAATAACAGTTTACCAACCCCTGTCCACCCACAAAGTGGGTGACATTACCCAAAAGCCAGGTTACCAACCTGGCCCCTCCTCACCACCGCGGCCTCCCTCTCCACCACCGCAGCCTAAACAATCGTTCTTTACTATCCAGCATTGAAAATGCCCTTACCAATGACAATGAGAAAATGCACCAAAAACATAACTCCCAAATCTCTGAAATTATAAAGAGGGACCTTTTACACAGGAAGTAGCAAAGGACATGTCCCCGGTTACAGGGACCTCAAAGATCTAATATGCAGAAAATAATTGGATAAACAACACAAGTGCTTTTTTCTTATCTTTACTTTTCCTTTATAGTGGCTTTTCAAAATAACAAATGCAGTAATATAGAGGCTGGATAAAAAGTTAAGTTCAGCATAACACTTTTGGCAGTAAAATAGTACATTTTGTATAGAGATGTACACTTCAGAATTAAACGAGGGACAACTGAAGCTGCTTGAGGGACAGAGGAGTTTAGTCCCAAAGGAGGGATTGGGCACTATGCCAAATACTGCTAGACCTCTGATGAAATTCTCCAGTTCACCATAGAGAAAATTAAGTTACTAATAATGAGTATAGAGTAAATCAGCAGATCAATCAATTCACATTTTATGGTAACTGTACCATGAACTGAAGTCCAGGCCTAGAAAAACACTTATTTGTAGACAGAACAGTTCCCATTTTATTTAGAAGGTCTAATATTTTGAATCCACCTAAATCATTCCCTTCCAGGTGAACAACGAGGATATCCAACACAGCTCACACATGTAAATAGGGAATATAATCAGTCAGCTATTCCAAATACATACTCCATATACCCTGCAAGAGAACTGCAATTTTAACAGGAGGAAATAAAATCCTCCGCATCAGAAAACATATGAATGTCAACTATTCATACTATTTTTTTTTTTATAATTATTATAAAAGGCGGGGACATGCAATAAATGAAAAGAGCAGGATGGACATAAATAGCAGGGCACCCATCTACATCCTGATGCACTCCCTATGTAGTAGCTGCATATCCTGCGCCATCAACATCTTTTAGGCACAGGTTTAAATTATGATTCTGATAAAGGAGAGCCATTCACATGCAACAAAAAAAGAAAGGAACGCCTTGCAAATAGTTAAAATCACTGAATCAGCTCTATTGGGCAATGTGAATGACCTAAGACATAAAATGATAACTGCCTATCTGTCTTGCTAATCCAAATCTGCAAACACTTTTGTCCAGCAAGTTAACAACTTACGTCAACTAACCAGATTAAACTCAGTGGGAAAGCAGTTGTAAAGTGTTTTATATGCAGAAGAACAGATAGATTCCATAGCAGTAGCAAAATGACATGACATGTTGAATGCAATTTGTGACCCAATAGCAGCATATAAACATAGCTTCTAAAATCCAATTCAAAACACAATCATTGTGTCTCAAATTCCTACTAACAGTTTTGATGAAAGCGTGTGGAAACAACCACTTTGATACATGTCATATAAAGACCAAAAGAGTTCTGCAGAGCCCTCAAAGGAGAAGCAACCAGTGGCATAGATAATGCAGGTTGTTTGAGCAAGGGAATGGAATATTATATTGGATATGTCTGCAAGAAAAACCTGCTTTTAAGGACATGGTAGGCCTTTGCTTACCGCTGGAGTAACCAGTATTCTGAAACACTGGAACATAGCAAAACAAAGCATCTGCTATTAAATGTTTTGCTACCCTGAAAATGTCTTACCTTAACCTAAATATTAAATGACCAGGAAGAACCATATATCTTAGACAGTCAATTGCATAAAAACGCTATTCTAACATTCATCAATAAGAGGCTGAACTGCTTGTTCCAAAGCGCCACAGCCACAACAACAGGGAAGAGCCCAAGTGAAAAATATTTTTAGGGATACTATGAAAATACAATATTCTGGTCAAAACGCTGAACACTATTTGTCAGACTGGAAATGACCACTTTTAATAGATTCTGTTGCATCTGTAGACATACTCATCTAATGCTGATCTAAAACAAATTCCCACATGCCACATAGAGCTAACATTTTAAGTTGAAATTGATTTGCACCAAAACAGTAGATACTCTTTTACCTTCTAACAAAACCAACATGCTAATAAGGGAATTTAAAGCCTGAGATGAGAAGCACCCAGCCCATTAGTAAAATTCTGCACATAATGCCTGATACAAGCACCAAAAGCCCAAGGACAACTGAATCACATAAACAGTATACTAGTTTCTGATAAGGTGGTTCTAAAAAGATACCGTGTCTTTTGTAGGAGTCTAAAACTCCATCCTGGCGAACTCTATAACAACACCCAGGAAATAAATGTGGGGCAAGGCAGAACTGTGATGGAGCAAAAGAGACATGATATGTTGTATTAAGCATCAAACAGGAGGACCAGGGGATCATTTTCCCCATGCTCACTGGCTTTGAGAACAAACTTCCTTCCAGGGAACAATGTTTTGCAAAGCAGAATTCTGCAGCACTGTAATAGAAGTGATTTACTAAAAGAAAGTATTCTCAATTCCTGTACTGAATTGAGAGGAGGAGGAGCATTGGAGAATGCAGATCTCTGTAGCTGAGCCTCAGAGGGGTCATGTAGCTACACCAAAAGCCTTCCAATGCTTCACTATTGAATCTTCATGCTGCTTATCAAGAAAATAAATTTGAGATGAAGTAAGAAGAGAATGACCAGGGAGTTACAAGATCCTGACCAAAAGCAGAGAGTAAACAAAAATATTTAATGTCAGATTTGGTCAGGGGCATCTAACCAAATGATCTAATCACAAAAAGAGTTTGATATACTATATAACAGTGAGAATGGGCTATCAACAATTAGATCAATAAAGACCAAGAACCTTTAGGAAGGGACATATGATTAAACAAATTGGATTCTTCAGGAATCGCCGCTAGAGGTCATAACCTAAATAACAATTGGAGGAACTATATGAGGCGGGATCCTCTCTTCATAAATTTCTTTATGAAAATGTTAAAAACACTATCATGTCTACATGTCATGTTCTGTGACACATTGTGTACCGTATGTGTACTGCTCTTTAACCACTTCAGCCCCAGAAGGATTTCCCACTGTAGGACCAAAGCACTTTTTGCGATTCGGCACTGCGTCACTTTAACTGACAATTGTGTGGTCCTGCGACGTTGTACCCAGAAGACAAAATTGACGTAATTTTTTCCCCACAAATAAAGCTTTCTTTTGGTGGTATTTGATCACTTCTGCGTCACTTCTTATCACCACTATTAACAAAAAAAAGCGAAAATTTTGAAAAAAAAAACAAAATTTTTACTTTTTGCTATAATACATATCCAAAAAAATATATATATAAAAAAAAAATGTATTCATCAGTTTTGTCAGATATATATTCTTCCTCATATTTGTGGTGAAAAAAATCATGATCGGCCTGTATTGATTGGTTTGCGCAGTTACCCCCAGCCAAAGGGAAGAGAGGGAAGGGGAGGGCCCACGGTGCGCCTCACAGCTCCCGCAATTGGAAAAATCCCAGCCGCGACAGACAGCTCACATGATCAACAGACCACGCCTGTGTCTGTCATGGAAAAATGTATGCAATCGTGCATGTTCAAAAATAAAAAATATAGGTATGTCACTGAAAGTAGTACCCTATCCAGTGTTTGGAAAGGGGAAAATTCTGACACAAGGGTAATGTGTCAGAGCTTGCTGACTAAAATAGCATGCCTCCATCCCTAGATTCATAGATATATACCACCAATTTGTAGAGATGCACATAATAACCTTTATATCCATATACAATTGTACATTGTTCGCAGATGCTTTGGGTGATGAACGCTACATCCCCATGGACCCTTTGGCAGGAAACATCACTCTCTACTGTTGCTTACCTGCTGGTGTGCTCCAATACTGCACCGCCTCAGCTCCCGTGCTGATCATATCCCTCCGCCTGCCCCAGTGGTCGTTTCCACATCTCATAGTCATAGTTCATCTGTAAGTATGAGTGGGTGTGTCATTACCCCCATCCCCCATTATTTTTCTGGCTCACATTGACCCTATTTCTATTTGCATACCTGTTTAGATACTCTATTGACATCTGGCTCCTGATGAGTGGCAGAACGGCCGCGAAACGCGTCAAGCCCTATACTTCATAACCATGTGACATATCATATTTACTTCCTTGTATTATCATGTCTGTTTGAATATATTTTATGGTATTTTTATACAAATTACTATGACTATCCTATGGGTATGCTGCCAGTCACCACAAATCACCTATTTACACAATTTACAGTTACTATGTAACATTGGTGTTTTTCATGCAATTATGTATGTTGTATGTTTATATATGGAATACCTCTTTTTCATGTGTATGTACCTCTCATATATTGTACCTCAACTTCTGTTTACGGACAGACGCTACAAATAATACTCCTCAGATTACCATGTCTCTTGCTTTCCAAATTACATGCCTCATCCAAATTCCTAAACCCTTTCTTCTATTTTCCACTGTTTAGGGATGGAGGCTCATCTGAGCTACTGTCAGAGACATTATCTAAAGTCCCATAAAACCCCCATCCTTTCCAAAGTCCCAGTGGTGATGTGATGGAGTATGAGTAGGAGTAGGAGTATGGTCTTGCTGCAGGTCCAGGTCTGCCTACAGGTGGATGAAAAGTTTCCTGGTTTCCAGGTAACCTATTACAGGGTAGCCCTGGCACTTCAGCAATGAGAGGCACAATACAGACACAGGGCCCACAGATGTAAGTGATGATACAGCTGTCACCAGTGAAAACTGAGAGGGGAAAAATAAAAATAAATGAATTAACCACTTGTCAACTGCGTATAGTACATATACGGCAGAAAAGTGGCACATTCCCACAAATCAGCGTTTAAAAACGGCGATCCGCGATGTCCACCTGGCGACCTGCGATTGCCTGTGAGAGAGCCAGGATAGGGAACCGCCGATGTAAACATGGCAGTTACCCGCTCTGTGAGGGGGACATGAAAGTTCTACTGATCCCTATACTCGGGATCAGTTAGATCTGTCATGCCCCTGGCAGCCCAATCCCCATACAGGGAACACAGTTAACCTGTTGATCGCTCCCTGCAGGTTAACCCCCTTCCCTGCCAGTGGCATTTATACAGTAATCAGTGTTTTTTTTTAGCTGTAATCACTGTATAAATGTCTTGGGCCCAAAAAAGTGTAAATGTCCGACATGTCCACCGCAATATTGCAGACAACATAAAAATCGCAGATCACCGACATTACTAGTAAAAAAAAAAAGTAGTAAAAACGTCATAAATGAATTCTCACGGTTTGTAAACACGGCAACTTTTGCGCAAACAAATCAAGAAACACTGATTGGGATTTTTTTTTTACCACAAATATGTAGATGTATATATATTGGCCAAAACTGATGAATACATTTGGTTTTTTTTGGACATTTATTATAGCAAAGTAAAAAAATATTGTTTTTCTTTCAGAATTGTTGTTATTTTTTTTGTTAATAGCGGTGATCAGAAGTGACGCAGGTGTGATCAAATACCACCAAAATAAAGCTCTATTTGTGGGAAAAAAAGGACGTCCATTTCGTTTGGGTACAACGTTGCATGATCGTGCAATTGTCTGTTAAAGTGATGCAATGCCGAATCACAAAAAGTACTCTGGTCCTACAGTGGGAAATCCTTCCGGGGCTGAAGTGGTTAAATGACCGAGGAAAGCCTTCCTCCAGGGGAATTAGTCCTTTGAAGTAGTGCATGAAGTAGAATACCCATTCTGGGCTGAGTGCAGGTCAAAAGATCCAGCCGGAAGGCTGAGGTGAATGCAGAGGTGAGTCCAGCTGACAGGCCTGAGGTAAATGCTGACTCCTCCCAGTGACAGGAGAGGATGGAAGTAAAAGGTTACACTCACTGGCTAGTTGTTTCCCACTAAAGGATTTGTCACCAATCCAGTGCTCAGCAGCTGAGATAATTCTTCCTAGCAAAAGCAGGCAGCTTGTCCCCTGAAACACAAAACAGAAAGAACCAGTAAAGCAGTCATAGACAGACATGTACTTAACAATCCTCATAGTCCTCTATTAACAGTAACATTTATTTATAAAACAAATGGGTGTTAGGGATGACAATCCTATGGGGCCACTCCTTACTTCTTATTCTTTTGTGGCCCTGACATTACATATCTATGCTTGAAGATAGCTAAAACGCCCTCTTTTCTATATGTCCTTAATTACAAACTGTTGATATTCATGATAAATAGGGAATTATATCTCTGAGGCTTCTTGCCCATCTTCTTGCACTGGTGCTTGATTGCCGTCTCAGGCCCTACATTGTCACATGGGGTGGTTAAAATATCTTCAGCCCTTGTCATGACTTGGGGCTTACATAGGGCTACTGCCCCTAGCATATAGTAGCTGAATAAGATGGTGGGTAAGTAAGCAGAAGGTAAATATGTGTGGCTGTTGGAACTGACATTTAAAGACACTGGCACCTTGTCTATGTTTCAACAAAGGAACTCCAGCTACCGCCTTAAATTCACATTGCATGCGTTTCAAATTCTGCTTCCTTCTTCAGCACAGTGGGTTCTAAAATCAGCAGTGGCAGCAACCTGAGGGAATGGTAATGTCATTCCCCTGGTCATGTGACTGTGCTCAGGCAAAGTCACCTGTTCACTAATACCTGAAAATATCAGGTAGCGTCACTAACTGCTATTAAGGAGTGGTGATGGAGCACAGGCAAGGGTAACTCTAAGTTGGAGTACAGAGATAGTCAGAATGCACTCTGCTGGTCTTTGTATGTTGTGTAGCAGGCAACACATTTGTCACTGCTAACCCCTACCTCCTGCACCAGTCACTGGTTGTTAAAGATATTGTTGGCTTCACAGCCATCAACCTCCTTGCAGCCGGTGATGCTGACAGTAGGTGGAGCTTGGCGAGTGAGCTGAGACACTAATTCCCTATCAGGTCCACTCTCTCCATGTAGTTGATAGCAGACAGTGATCAGATTCGAAAGCCAACAGCAGGCTGTCTATTGGCTATGGATTTGCCCACTGCCTACGATTAATCACAAGGGGTGTAAACCTGATGGGGAACTAGTGTCTCTGAATCCCCCTGAGTATTCTCCAAAGTGATTTGTCTTCCAGTTATGTCTTCAGTCTTTGCAACAACATGTCCATACTTTCTGGGAATTTATCCAGCCATCTTATTGCTGATCCTCCTCATCTTCTCTTTTCCAATCATAATTGTCTTTTCCAGTGAGTTGGATCTGCTCATTTTATGTGCAAAATAAGACAGCTTCAGTCTAGCCATCTGGGCTTCTTGTGAAATACTGAATCTAATTAGTTTTAGGATTCCAGATGACATCTTTTTTTTACAACCGGTTAACATCTTTTTAAGGACATGAGGACAAATGTATTAGTCATAGCAGTTTATTTGAAACTGCAACAATATACAGTATACTTACAGAAAGTGTATTTACATTTCAGAATTCACACTACTTTCAGGTGCAGAGGGTTGCAATGGGGACCTGGTATGCTCCATAGTAAGCCACTAATGTGAAAAAACGCACAACCAATAAATCATTAGTCAAACATACATAAAATGCATCAAATCAAACCAAATAATACTCCTGTGCCCCAAACATATAAAATTGCACCATATATAAAGCATATACGTAACCAAACTATATATCACAAGTATCCACATATACTAATATCATATTACTATACTATAATAAACTCAAAAAAGTCCCAAAATATTTTCCTCTGTGAATAGAAATAATTTATATATTATTGTGTTGTCCCCCACCACAAAAATGCCAGATTCTACGTGAAGTTATAAAGTTATGTGAAGTGATGGCCACCAGAATCATGTGCTCCTCCACCTTCCAATCAGACCGCTTACTTGGAGATTATGATCCATTGCAATGTGAGGTCTATCTGCACCTTGCCTTTTAATTAGCGACAATGCTCCTTGCTCCCCATTATTATCTCCCATCACAAGCACCATAAGCATCCCCTTATATATCACCAGTCAGCTCAGGGAAACAAAAACAGCCCTCATTGTGCAATATATTATCATACCAGTCAAATTTATTAACTTCCCTGGTGGTATGATTATGTCAGATTTTTGCATCTCAAAGCAGTACATTGTTTTGCATAGAAATTTGGTGTTTTATATTGTAGGCCTGTAATTCTTAGGAATAACTGACTTAAATCTGTCCAAACAAGAGTCTAGTAAACATCCCGGGTATGATAAAGTTTGAAACAACGAAATCATAAATTATAATATAATAAATAACTATAAACAATTATCAAAAATAATAATATAATAATAATAAAATGTATTCAATAATGTAATCAAATCAAAAATAATGAAATTTGCTCAGTTGCAGAATTGTTGCTGTCTTCACTTTCAGTGTCTGATGATGAATTTTCCTACTAATCAGTATCACTCAATTCTGCAAATGATTCTTATTTACTGGAGGTAAAAAGTGCTAATATTGGCGAAAACACTCCCATGAGGGAGGAAACATCTCAGAATAAAGTGCAGGTAATATTCATACATAAAAACACAAAAAATTATGTAGAAAAATGGACAGAAATAAATCTGTCAAAAGGACAAAAAATATAAAGTGCACAGTGCAAATATATCATCAATTAGTATATCAGTTCATAAAGTCTATCAGGTGAAATTATAATCCATTAGGTGAAAGGATAAGATTATACATCCGATAAGGTGCTGAAAGTAGTGAAGGATCAACATTTGTGATAAATCACCACAGGGAGTTTTCCACCACCTCAGAGCAAATAAGGTACTCTTACCTTAACCAAAAGGTCTGACAGTATATAAGACAAGTCAAAAACGATGTTCCCAATAATAGCATCAGATAGATTACTCGCCCAGCAGTCACCGACTATGGTATTACCAGGGGTCCACCCTCCTCTGCTGCCACTTCCAGCAATGTCTCCTCACTACTTCCTATGGAATGTCCTGTGTGTATCTGACATAATATAATATAATAAATAACAATATGTTATTATCAATAATAATAATATAGCAATACTACAATTTATTCAATAATGTAATCAAATCAAAAACACTGAAATTTGCTAAGTTGCAGAATTGTCGCTGTCATCACTTTCAATGTCTGACGACGAATTCCCACACAAATCATGGGATCATACAGCTGTACCTCTAGTAATGTGGTATATCTCATTCAATGCAATAGGTGCAACAAAGGATCTTATGCTGGGGAAACAGGACAGAAATTGTAAACAAGGGTGAATTTGCACAGACATTCCATCAAGAATCAAAAAGAAGATGATTTATGCACACCGGTGGGACATAATTTTTCACACTATTGAAAACCTCAATATTTTAGTTCTTAAAGGGGATTTCAGAACCACACAGGAAAGGAAAACGTTTGAACTAAGAATGATTCTTCTTTTTGACACAAAAAATAATGGCTTAAACTTGGACATAGGTTTTCTCACTCATTAGGCTTAATGCACACAGAACTTTAAAAAAAAACAGCCAAAAAAACGTCAGTAGCTTATCAGGGATGTTTTCAGTTATATTACTACCGTTTTTTCGTGTTTTTAAAGGGCCGGCGGTTTTTTTTTCAATTGGTCTAAAACATCCAAAAACATTGGGGATTGACGTTTCTAAGCATTTTTGAGCATTTTTGGACATTTTTAAGTGTTTGAATGTTTTTACAGCTGAAAACAGTCCAAAAAAAACCCTCAGCTCTTGGGTTTTTTTTACAGCTCAAAAACGTCACTGCTAAAAACAGTTGATAACAGCCTGTGTGTGCATGAACACATAGGATAACATGATGGAGGGTTTATTGACTGTAGAAAAAAACTTCTGCACCTGAAAACAGCTCCTGTGTGCATGAGGTCTTATTCTAAAATTTTACGACCCCCTCTGTGACTGTCACCCCCCCTCCCCTCCCCAGTCTATAACTCTGTCTTATCTCACTATCTCTACAGCTAGTTTCATTACCATGGCCTTATACATTGATTTGTATTTGTTTGTTTTTCCTTTCTCCTTTCCCTCAGAGATTTTTTCTTTTTTTTTTTTTCTCTCTCTATTTTAACATTTGGCTAAAACTGTTTTTATTCAGTACTGCTTGGACTTTGAAAAAGGGGAGATACCCCGAAAGCTTGTCTGAAAAATTTTATGTTAGTGCAAATAAAAAAAGTATCATGGACAGTACTCAATTTTCTCTGGCACAATTGCACTAATACGGCTACAATCACCTCACACAAATCAGTATCACTCAATTCAGCAAGTGATTCTTATTTGCTATCACTGTTTTCTAGCTTGTCAAAAACTGCTTTTGACATAAAGGGATGCTTTTTGGATGCCATGGACATTCTCAAGTTTCCAGGCAGAAAGAATGGCATATATAATATAAAAGTGCATGCATGGCACTGGACAAAGCACTAGGGACAAAAGGGATGTGAAATGATGTGATACAGTAATGTAATCTTACAGATTACAGTGTACTTTATGTGTTGTGTGTGTTTCACTTTTTGAATTTGCCGCAGGTCTCCATGCGACGCTCTCAGGGAACAAAGCCCAGCACACAGTACATGGGCGGTGGACACAGCCCGCAGACACAGCAGGAGTACATCGCAGGATCCAGGGGACAAGGAAAGTAACTTTGCCTAGATCCTGCGATACAACCCCGAGTGTGGCTCTGCGTTACCGCTTTTGGCAGTGAAAATAAATCCCGAGCCACACTCAGGAATACCCCCAGGGAGGTTAAACAGCAGGGTTTAAATCACACTCACAAATCAACTTCACCTAGTGCACATAGTGCCTTTTTAACCACTTGACCACTGGGCACTTAAACCCCCTTAACAACCAGACCAATTTTCAGCTTTCAGTGCTCTCACATTTTGAATGACAATTACTCAGACATGCAACACTGTACCCATATGAAATTTGTGTCCTTTTTTTCACACAAATAGAGCTTTCTTTTGGTGGTATTTAAAATTTATATATAAAATTTTGCAAATTAGTAATTTTTCTTCATAAATTTTGGCCAAAATTTATACTGCTACATATCTTTGGCAAAAAAACAAATTAGTGTATATTATTTGTTTTTTGTGAAGGTTATAGAGTCTACAAGCTATGGTGCCAATCACTGAATATTGATCCCACCTGATGTACTGACGGCCTCATTTCTTGAGACCCTAACAAGCCAGGAAAGTACAAATAGCCCCCAAATAACCCCTCTTTGGAAAGTAGATATTCCAAGGTATTTAGTAAGAGGCATGGTGAATTTTTTAAAGTTGTAATTTTTTCCCCACAATTCTTTGCAAAATGAAGATTTTGTTTTCTTTTTTTTCACAAAATTGTCATATGTTAACAGGTTATTTCTCACACCCAGCATATGCATACCACAAATTACACCCCAAAACACATTCTACTACTCCTCCTGAAACACTTTTTTTTCTTTTGTTTTAGAAGTAAAACGTTTCTTAACACCCCTTTTTTAATGTTGAAATTTTTTAAGTGGTACGGAGAATGATTTATGGAACCTTATAGATGAAAGGTTTCTCCCCAATAAACCCCCGATAAACATGAAAGGACCGAACAATCCCAGAGTTCTTTACTCCGGCAGTCATGTAGTCCACCCTAGTTATAAGTCACTAACCGTGGTATCGAACATCTGAGATATTGGAAGTGTTTTTTGTTT
>BLSH010122152.1:506956-528502 GCA_018402905.1 Glandirana rugosa | reverse complement strand
CCCCTCCCCCCCCCACTGTCAGTGTCTCCCTTATTCTAAAGTTTTACGACCCCCTCTGTGACTGTCACCCCCCCCCTCCCCAGTCTATAACTCTGCCTGTCTTATCTCACTATCTCTACAGCTAGTTTTATTACCATGGCCTTATACATTGATTTGTATTTGTTTGTTTTTCCTTTCTCCTTTCCCTCAGAGGTTTTTTTTTTCTCTTTTTTTAACATTTGGCTAAAACTGTTTTTATTCAGTATTGCTTACTCAATTTTCTCTGCCACAATTGCACTAATATGGCTACAATCACCTCAAGCAATATGGAAGATACTGGATATAGCCACATGAAGAAGCAGTTAGCCAACCTGATTACAAAGGAAACACAGGTGAACAGTGACATTTTCTTTCTCTCAAGATGCAAAAAGAGGAATCTCATACCACAAGGTTCCGGATTAAAAATCCTTGTGAAAATACACTGAACTCTCCTTATGCAGAAGGACTCTGCAGACGTACCAGCTAAAGATTAAGAGACAACCTCGTTCATAAACTGTATGGTAAAAGGGAAGCAATCAGGAAACAAAAGCAGTTGGTGTTTGAAACCTCAACATCACTGGACCCTACAAGCATCAACCAAATTAAGAATGAAATTGAAACATTACAAAGACAACTACAAAAACTTGCCATGAACAGGAAGCAAAAAAAAAAAAATTCCAATAGCTGCACCAAGAACAGACCTTTTGGATACAACCTAAACAACATAACACAAACACTACTTCCATAACTCCTGCTATCAGCAGCATGAAACCCAATCCCAAATCCTCAGGTATCCCTTGTGTAAATGCTGACCTGACTGAAAATGTGGATATAACAGAGGAACTTGGAAGCATAAATTTGTCAAATCATGAACTTTCCGCACCAGAAGTAACAGTTCTCTCCAAAGGCCTCACATTCTGCCCAACCACCAAATTGGATAATTTACAGGTGTGGTCAGATATGGAGGAATTCTTCAGGAGACTAAGGCTCAAAGAATACTTTCACAGTAAAGAAAGCAATCCAGGGACAATAGAAGACAACAAAAAGAAAAAGAACAGCAACTTCACACCTCCGCAAGGATGCAACCCCAAATTGGACACCTATATTGACAGCTTCAGGCTGCGAGTCACATCCCTGATATCTACCAAGCAAAAGAAAATATTATACAAACCTTTACCACTGGAGCGAAGAGCTGTACATGATCTGCGCAATAATCAGACCATCAAACCAGCAGGTAAAGGAGGAGCAGTCGTTGTGATGGATACAGACAAATATATACAAGAGGGCCATAGGCAGCTGGCAAATACTACTTACTACAAAAAACTGGACTATGATCCGACCCAGGATTTTACTAAGCAATTAAAAGGTCTCATTAAAACAATGCCAAATCACCTACATTCAGAAGTTATTAATGTGATTCCGAATAACCCAGAAATTGGAGACTTCTACATGCTACCCAAGATTCATAAACCAGGAAATCCAGGCAGACTCATCATAACAGTTATGAATACACTCACTGAACATATCTCAGGCCTTGTTGAAAATATGTTAAAACCATTAGTCATGAACACTGCAAGTTTCCTGCAAGACACCACAGATTTTCTTAACAAGCTCAACAATATACAACAATTACCACCTAATACGCTTCTATTCACTATGGATGTAGAATCTCTGTACAGTAACATACCTCACAAGGATGTGTCACATATTCTTATCATCCTCACCAAACCACAAATACACTGCTCAGGATGTTACACAGCTCATCAAATTCATCCTCACACACAACTACTTCACTTTCAAGAGTGACATCTATCTCCAGTGTATGGGTACTGCTATGGGAAGTAAAATGGCACCCCAATATGCAAATTTATTTATGGCTGACCTGGAGGAAAAATTCCTGAACAGCATACAACATAAGCCATACAGATATTATTGTTATATTGATGATATCTTTATTATATGGAATGAAGGTGAAGAAAATTTTAAAAAGTTTGGCTCATTGATCAACACCTTTCACCCATCTATCAAACTAAAAATGGATTATTCAAACACACATGTCAACTTCCTAGACACTACAGTATACATCAGGGATGACAAGCTTCACACTCGATATACAGAAAACCGACTGACCGATGCAGCTATCTCCACAGTTCCCGTTTTCACCCCCAACAAACTAAACAGGCCATCAAACACAGCCAGGCCATCAGATACCACCGAATATGTTCAGACCCAGAGGATAGAGATAAACATCTCAGAACATTGGCAGATTCCTTCCATAAGAAAGAATACAAAGACAAAACCATAAACAACAGCATAAACACAGCCTTGAAAACCCGAAGAGAAAATCTACTCCAATACAAAGAGAAAAAATCAAATAACCATGTCCCTCTAGTCACTACATACAACCCAGCACTAAAAGGGATAAAAAAGATAATCAAAGATTTACAACCCATTATAACAGAAGATGGTACTCTGAAAGAAATATTCCAACAACCCCCAATATTGGCTTTCAGGAAACCACCCAATCTCAGACAAAAACTAATCAGCAGGAAACTTCACTCTGATTATGAAGTCACAAATATTGGAAGCAAACCCCACAATAAAAAACGTTGCAAACTGTGCAACCAGATCAATCTATCCAAGAGTGTCACACACACAAATGGGACCTTCAATATCACGGGATCATACAGCTGTACCTCTATTAATGTGGTATATCTCATTCAATGCAGTAGGTGCAACAAAGTATCTTATGCTGGGGAAACAGGACAGAAATTGCAAACAAGGATGAATTTACACAGACATTCCATCAAGAATCATAAAGAAGATGATTTATGCACACCGGTGGGACATCATTTTTCACAACCAGACCACACTATTGAAAACCTCAATGTTTTAGTTCTTAAAGGGGATTTCAGAACCACGCAGGAAAGGAAAACGTTTGAACTAAGAATGATTCTTATTTTTGACACAAAAAATAACGACTTAAACTTTTATTCTAAAGTTTTATGACCCCCTCTCTGACTGTCACCCCCCCTCCCCTCCCCAGTCTATAACTCTGCCTGTCTTATCTCACTATCTCTACAGCTAGTTTCATTACCATGGCCTTATACATTGATTTGTATTTGTTTGTTTTTCCTTTCTCCTTTCCCTCAGAGATTTTTTCTTTTTTTTTTCTCTCTTTTTTAACATTTGGCTAAAACTGTTTTTATTCAGTACTGCTTGGACCTTGAAGAAGGGGAGATACCCCGAAAGCTTGTCCTGAAAAATTTTATGTTAGTGCAAATAAAAAAGTATCATGGACAGTACTCAATTTTCTCTGGCACAATTGCAGTAATACGGCTACAATCACCTCACACAAATCGGTATCACTCAATTCAGCAAGTGATTCTTATTTGCTATTACTGTTTTATAGCTGGTCAAAAACTGCTTTTGACATAAAGGGACACTTTTTGGATGCCATGGACATTCTCAAGTTTCCAGGCAGAAAGAATGGCATATATAATATAAAAGTGCATGCATGGCACTGGACAAAGCACTAGGGACAAAAGGGATGTGAAATGATGTGATACAGTAATGTAATCTTACAGATTACAGTGTACTTTATGTGTTGCGTGTGTTTCACTTTTTGAATTTGCCGCAGGTTTCCATGCGATGCGACGCTCTCAGGGAACAGAGCCCAGCACACAGTACATGGGCGGCGGACACAGCCCGTAGACACAGCAGGAGTACATTGCAGGATCCAGGGGACAAGGTAAGTAACTTTCCCTAGATCCTAGTGTAGCTCTGGGTTACCGCTTTTGGCAGTGAAAATAAATCCCGAGCCACACTTAGGAATACCCCCAGGGAGGTTAAACAGCAGGGTTTACATCACACTCACAACATCAACTTCACCTAGTGCACATAGAAATCATTGCCTTTTTAACCACTTGACCACTGGGCACTTAAACCCCCTTAACAACCAGACCAATTTTCAGCTTTCAGTGCTCTCACATTTTGAATGACAATTACTCAGCCATGCAACACTGTACCCATATGAAATTTGTGTCCTTTTTTCACACAAATAGAGCTTTCTTTTGGTGGTATTTAACCACCGCTGGGTTTTTTATTTTTTGCGCTATAATTAAAAAAATACCGAACATTTTGTAAAAAAATGAATTTTTCTTTGTTTCTGTTATTAAATTTTGCAAATTTGTAATTTTTCTTCATAAATGTTGGCCAAAATTTATACTGCTACATATCTTTGGTAAAAAAAAAAAAACTAATTAGTGTATATTATTTGGTCTTTGTGAAGCTTATAGAGTCTACAAGCTATGGTGCCAATCACTGAATATTGATCACACCTGATGTACTGACGGCCTAATTTCTTGAGACCCTAACAAGCCAGGAAAGTACAAATGGCCCCCAAATGACCCCTCTTTGGAAAGTAGACATTCCAAGGTATTTAGTAAGAGGCATGGTGAATTTTTTGAAGTTGTCATTTTTTCCCCACAATTCTTTGCAAAGGGAAGATTTTTTTTTCTTTTTTTTCACAAAATTGTCATATGTTAACAGGTTATTTATCACACCCAGCATATGCATACCCCAAATTACACCCAAAAACACATTCTACTACTCCTCCTGAGTATGGTGATACCTTATTTGTGAGACTTTTACACAGCCTGGCCACATACAGAGGCCCAACATGCAGGGAGCACCATCAAGCATTCTAGGAGCATAAATTATACATATAATTTCTTGACTACCTCTTGCACTTTTGAAGGTCCTGGAGCACCAGGACAATGGAAATGCCCAAAAAATTACCCAATTTTGGAAAGTAAACACCCCAATGTATATTCCAGGAGGCATAATGAGTCTTTTGAGCATGTCATTTTTTCCACAAGTTTTTGGAAAATGTGGAAAGAAAATGAAAACGCATTTTTTTTTCACACAGTTGTCCATTTATACAATATTTCTAACACACAGCATGTACCTAGCAAAAATTACACCCCAAAATATATTCTGCTACTCCTCCCGAGTATGGCAATACCACATGTGTGACACTTTTACACAGCCTGGACACATACAGAGGCCCAAAATATAGGGAGCACAGTCAGGTGTTCTAGGGGCATACATTTCATATCTAATTTGACTATCTTTTACACTATTGTGAGGCACTGTGGTGGCATGGATAGGCACTGTAGTGGCACAGATGGGCACTGTAGTGGCATGAATGGGCAGTGTAGTGGCATGGATGGGCACTGTAGTGGCATGGATGGGCATGGATGTGTCACGGATGAGAACTGATGTGGTATGGATGAGCATTAATGAGGCACAAATGAGCCATGGATGGGGATGGATGAGCCATGCATGGATGAGCACGGATGGGGATGACTGAACATGGATGGGGATGAATGAGCATGGATGGGGATGGATGAGCACAGATGGGGATGGATGAGCATGGATGGGATGGCTGAGCACGAAAGAGGATGGATGAGCATGGATGGGGATGACTGAGTTTGGATGGGGATGGGTGAGCATGGATGGGGATGGATGAGCATGGATGGGGATGGATGAGCATGAATGAGGATGACTGAGCACGGATGGGTATGGATGAGCATGGATGGGGATGACTGAGCATGGCTGGGTGGGTGAGCATGGATGGATGGATGGATGGGTGAGCATGGCTGGGTGGGTGATGGGTGAGCATGGATGGATGTCTGGATGAGCACGGATGGCTGGGTGAGCATGGATGGATGGATGGGTGAGCATGGATGGATTGCTGGGTGGGTGAATATGGATGGATGGATGGGTGAGCATGGAAGGATGGATGGGTGAGCATGGAAGAGGGCTGGATGAGCATGGATGGATGGCTGGGTGAGCATGGATGGGTGGATGAGCATGCATGGCTGGATGGGTGAGCATGGCTGGGTGAGGATGGCTGGATGGGTGAGCATGGATGAATGGATGGATGGATGGATGGGTGAGGATGGGTGGCTGAGCATGGATGGATGAGCATGGATGGGTTGAGGATGGCTGGGTGGGAGAGTATGTATGGGGTGAGGATGGCTGGGTAATTGATGAGGATGGATGGATGGGGGGGTTGCAATCTGTTACTTAACAGTGCTGTGGGCACTACACATCGCCCACAGCACTGCAGCATGTCCTCTCTCCCCCCTCTCCTCTCACAATGCACCGATCGGTGCGGAGAGGGGAGATAAAAGCCGTAACTTCCGCCTGCTTGTTTACATGTGATCGCTCCGTCATGTGACGGAGCAATCACGCGATAGAAGGCTGCTCACGGCAGCCATTCACCGTGATCCGTGATGCGCCGGGTCCCCTGGACCCAGCGGTCACGGATGCTCCCATGTTCCCATGTGCGCACCCCAAGCGTGTTCATGGGAGAACATCACTGTACATCCTCCCAGAATTAAGCAACCGCCCTGTAGCCATCATTTAACTATAGGGCGGTTGTTACGTGGTTAATACATGAGTTCCTGCTTAAGGATAAGCTCTGGCTTCAGATACAATGCTAAGATGGCTGTCTATCGGTTCTGCCTAACATGATGATGTCATCTGGCCATGCCCTGACATGTTTCATCATCCAATCATGAGTTTTTCAAAGAGTCCCTGCTGCAACCAGATTAAACAGTATGTATTAATATTGCACAATTTTTTTTTTGCTTAGTAGTTTGTTTTTTGTAGCGCTGAGGATTTTTTTGAATTTGTTTCCATAGTACCTGGAGGTAGTGGGAACAAAAACTTTTCTCTTGTGAAGACTTGTCTATGTACCTGCACCACATTCTAGTATGGCACAGGTACAAGGGACATGTGTCCATCACGGGTTCTAGAAAGAAGGTGCATACATTTTGGTGCCAACTAGAAAAAAGCTATTTCAACCTCAAATTTACCATAAGTTGTCACAAGCAAAAGATTCTATTTCTTGATATTGAAAGGATACTCAAGGAGTACAAAAAGATCATTCCCTAGCTATGACCACAGCAGGTAATACCATCCTACATGTAAATAGTAAATAATGTGTGGCGCTGAAAACATACAAAGCATGAAAAATGATACACATAAATGTAATCTTAGGTATAGAGTGCACGGTGACTGAATGTGCAAGCAAAGTGCAAGAGAAGTGATCCTTGCACCACAAAAGGTATATACAAATGTGGAACTTGCACTCAATGTCCATGGATAAACCCAAGTGGAGATAAAATGTTACCAAATGAAGAGAGATTTACTCATCAGCATTATGCACATTGTCAAACCACAGGAATAAAGTACTTTATGCACTCTCAGTGTGTCCTATTTTATTTTGGTAAAATAAAACATCAAGTTCATGATCAAGTTTCTAGTCTATCTAGTCACAAAAAGTAAACTTGCACTTGCTGTTTATCTTATAACATATAATGTGTTACGGTATAGGATTATAAAATTCTGTATTGTATATGTTATTGCTAGGTTTTGCTGTTTATTGTATGCAGGGGCGGCCCGTCCAGTGAGGGTGCGCAGGCGCCGCCCTCCCATCCATGTGTCCGGCTCCTTGCAGGAATTCCTATGGGGGTGTTTTTTTCAAGCATGGCTTAGAGTCAGAGGCACTAATAGGCTTGAAAATAGGGTGGGCTCAGGGCGTAGAGAGTGCGCTCACAGCCCACCCAGGTGTGTTAAAATAGCAAATTAATATTCACAGTTCTAGCGCTAATCCTCCCCCAGCCACACAGGAAGTGAGTCTGAGACCCATTACCTGGTTGGCTGAAAGGACAGGCGATCCTATTGGATGTCTAGGAGGAGGGGAGGAGACGCACGGTGGAAGCGAGGAGGAGAGGACACAGGAGCTGCTGCACACTGCCCGAATGCCCGCTGCACTCTGCCTGTATGCCCGCCACCTAGATGGGATAAGAGGCAGACAGTAAGCGAGTGGGCTGGGGGTGTTGAGGTGCCACTGGGGTGGTGGTTGTTTGCCACTCCCCAAAAAAACACCAGGCACCGCTGATTGTATGGTTATTTCATTCTACCAGTCTTCTCTCACTTTTCTCTGCTTTTCCCTCTTAAAGTGTTACTAAATCCACAACAGTAAAATCAGCCTGTATATGCAGTAAAGTATGCTTGTTATACTCACTGTGGAACCTAAGGGGTTAATCCTCTGCATTGTGTCAAAAGGCTGTCTTCTTCCACTGACTCCAAAACATGTCCAGATAAGACAGAGTTACTGGGGTCAGGCTGCACATGCTCATTTTGGTGTGTATTGTTAGAGAGTTTTTTTCTTTCTTGGGAGAGTGCATATGATCGGCACAGGGCCAATCATCACTGTCCAGACAGAGGGTCAGGGGTCCTGGGTCCTGATAAGACAGCCAGTGCAGTAGGAAAACTCCTCTTACAAGCTTTAACCAGGCACTGATAGAAGTCACAAGACTGCTATATACTACTGGTGAGAAAAGGTATTCGGCCGTTTAGGTACAGAGTGAATTAGAGAGCTTATTTTGTGTTTACTGGGCTACTCTAAAGGTCCATAATAGATTATAAAAAAAACATTAAATTTAAAATTGCTTCTGAGTTTATTAATACATATATATATAAAAGACATATACAAAAAGCACATATTCAAGATAATAAAATTGGTCCATCAATACATGAAAACCAAGGTGTAAGAATTGGTGTTTCCAGATGGATAGCTGACATGTTCCGCGGTTCCAAAAATATATATAATCCGCTTCTTCAAAGCTCCTTTTTTAATTTGAAACACCTACAAAGAGCATCTGTATATAATAGTCGGAGGCATCACAACTGAGGGGAGACCAGAGATGGAGCAGGGACAAAAGCTGTCAGCCATATAAGTCCCCACAACAACTTTCAACTAGCTGAAAGCTTGGTCACAGTCAAGGTGTATTTCTCCAGCAGTATGGAACCATCAGAAGCCCAAAAAAAAGGGGAGGGAAGGAGAAAAAAGGAGGATGCTAGACATTGGGATATCTATATGCTGGTGCGGTTTCTATGGGAGACCCATACGGGTGCTTCTTTGGGCTAGCTGTCTTACGGGGGGTGTTGTACCCCTGATTGCCCCCACCTAGTTTTGGTCCGGCACAGGTGTACTACAGGGACCTATTGTGGCCGTGGTTGCCCCGGTCCAGGATAGGACTCACGTGATTCTAGTTGGTCGCCTTTTGAGACAGGAGTTTGGGGGGATATATATATTCCCCTGTTTTTTCCTCCTTTTTTCTCCTTCCCTCCCCCTTTTTTTGGGCTTCTGATGGTTCCATACTGCTGGAGAAATACACCTTGACTGTGACCAAGCTTTCAGCTGGTTGAAAGTTGTGATGTGGCGAATTATATGGCTGACAGCTTTTGTCCTTGCTCCGTCTCTGGTCTCCCCTCAGTTGTGATGCCTCCAACTATGATATACAGCTGCTCTTTGTAGGTGTTTCAAATTAAAAAGAAGTGCATTATATACATTTTTGGAACCGCAAAACATGTCAGCTATCCACCTGGAAACACCAATTCTTACACCTTAGTTTTCATGTATTTATGGACCAATTTTATTATCTTGAATATGTGCTTTTTCTATATGTCTTTTATATATATATGTATTAATAAATTTGGAAACAATTTTATATTTAATGTTTTTTTTTCTAATCTATTATGGACCTTTAGAGTAGCCCAGTAAACACCCAACAAGCTCTCTAATTCACTCTGTATCTCATTTTGTTAAGGGTGGGCACTCTACTCCTGCACACTTTATGTACTGCATTGGGCCCATTTGTATACATCTTAGCTTAACAATTCTACCTTAAATATTTAGCAGTTTATATTTACTAAAATTATTGTATTTCCATGTTCTATGTACTGTGGGGGACCAGATATAGCAAATTTAGGGTCCTGGGTTTAGCAACACTTTAAGTGCTTGGGAGGGGGGTTTTATGTGCATAATTCCGTAACATGATTGCACCCCAAGATGTTATTCAAAATGCGGAGTGGTTAGGACTCTTTGCTATGTCATGCTTCATGTCACACTTTGGAATGTGGCTTGGTAACCCATGGCACTTTTTTATTTATTTAGAAACTGACTAGAAGTTAAGCAATGCTATTTTTCATTCTTTCATTTCTTTATTGAAATATCCAGTGACTTGATAGATTACATCCATGATGCTGGATCTGTGGTAATTATCACATACACTGGACTAACCTTGGTAAGGTTGTTATCTTTGTGTACTAACTTATTATGGAAATGTCTGCAATGCCAACAACGTATACAGTATATTTTCCACTGTAGATCTGCTGTGGTTACTCCATTCTTAAATATGAGTAATATACAGTGGAGGTTCATAAATAAAAAAAAGATAAGAAAACTTTCAGCTACTTGGAATCTGATTAGCATATGCTTTTGATGCTTTAAAATTTCAAGAAGAAGCAACTGCTGTACTGTTATACCTGGACTAGAAATAATACCCATGATTATTATTGGAATGTTCTTCCTACACAACAGGATTGCGAACTATCCATAAATATACGATGATTTGTAAAAATCTAGCTTTTTTAACTATCCGTAAATGTCCATACAAGGGCAATGAGTGCCCAAAAAAATATGGCTACAGTTCACGTTAAAACTGCACATGCATGATTCTGAAGCCAGCTGGATGCTACTATTCGGGCCGGAAGGCAAGGCAGTTTCAGGTGCGTGCCCATGATGTCATGGTGCACATCAGGCATGTGAATAAAGGCCATGTGCAATGTGCCTTTTCCACCAGCCACCATTCCATTTTCATTGCAAAGGAGTCAGGGGAGATTCTCTCATGGTAATGTTGCCTGCTGTTGCCCAGCATTGGTCCCTGTCTGCTTGCCCAGTGTGCTCACCAGAAGGTCCTTCCATCTTTCCATCTTGCTGACAATACTAGTAGCTAGCTAATGCTGTGGGAGCAATGTGGACCAGTCTCTCTGGGGACAAATTGGAGCAGTTTCTTTCTCTCTGGGGGCACATTGGAGCAGTCTCTCTCTCTCTTTCGCTCTCTCTCTGTCTCTCTGGGGAAATGTGGGAGCAGTCTTTCTCTCTGGGGGGCAATGTGGAGCAGTCTTTCTTTCTTACTGGGGGTAAACTGGAGCAGTCCCTCTTTCTCTGAGGGAAATATGGGAGCAGTCTCCCTCTCACTCTGGGGGCAAATTAGAGTAGTCTCTCCATGGGGGCACCATGGGAGCAGTCTCTCCCTGTGTCTGGAAGCAATGTGGAGGATTCTCTCTCTCTCTCTCTATCTCTCCCTCTCTCAGTAATGTTGTGGAATAGTCTCTTGCTCTCTCTCTCTCTGGGGGCAATGTGGAGTAGACTCTCTCTCTCTCCCTCTGGGGGCATTGTGACACTGTCTCTCTCTTTCTGGTGGCAATGTAGAACAGTCTCTCTCTGAGTGCAACTTGGAGCAATCTCTCTCTCTCTGTGTGGCTGGGCAGTTTCTGTGGCCTGCGGGTGGAGTCTTTCGGTCTTTCTGTGGAGAGCCACAGGCAAGCCAATTCTGAAATGGTTAATTTTGCTAAAAAAAAAAAAAAACCCACCACCAGATGCAGCAGTGGTGATGCAAAAAGAAAAAAATTTCTAAAATGTTTTTGAAAATATTTAATTTTCTTGCAAAAAATAACATCCTGCACTCAAGAGAAATGCTCCTGCAATGATTGTTCACAATCCTTCAACCAGTCCAATGCATTTCGAGGGGAGATCCCCTCTTCTTCAGAGCCAATCTTCAATGTTGCATAGTCAGCCCTTATATACCATATAGGTCATGTCACATGACACCCCAAAAAAGGCTCCTCCCACTCACAGGTAGTTAGGTGTGACTAAACTAATGTGACATTCAACGTGTGAAAACAGCATAGCTATGTACAAAACCATATTTCTAAACCCACATATTAAATAGCCATAAGCAAATTAATATTGTTGGAAATAGATGTACTGTGTAAAATGACATACCCGCTTGCATTTTGGTCAGTGGAACATTGTACAACTTCTGAGATCCAAAGGATTGGAAAGAAACCAACAAAGATTGTAGAAATGGAAGGACTGCGTGCCAGTGTATCCAAGAAACATCTTATCAAGCAATTGATGAATTATGGTACCCTGTTGCTTTTATTTTGTTATGTAAAACCATTATTCCAAAAATAAAAGAAAAAACATGTTCTAAAGCCTGGTTCACACTGGTACGAAACAACTGTTGTACCACTGTCATCCTACTTTGCCCTGCAACATCGGTCCTACTTTGGTCCTACTTCCATCTGACTTGAATGAACAGGATAAGATTTTACTCCGCCTTTGAGATAGTCCTTTGACCAATCAAAACAATCCCAGTGTGACATAAATTCCTTTTACTGCTGCTGTAATCAGCATGTCGGATGTCACAAGTCGGATGGTTAGGACAAGGATCCAACTTTGATCCGACTTCAATGATATTCAATGGGCTGAAGTAGGACCAAAGTTGGACCAAAGTAGTGCAGAAACCTCTTTTAAAAGTCAGACCGACTTGTGTCAGACCAGTTAAGAGAGCTCTCACAGGGAATGATTGATTTACACCTGTCATGCCACATGTGCTCCCAAAGTCGGAGCGTATGTCGTACCAGTGTGAACCAACCTAACTGCCTAAAATTTAGTAACTTGTTTTCTTTCAGATTTTGTTTTGAAACTTTTTTATAACAAATAAACAGAGAAAACACAACAATAAGATTCACATAGCAAACCTAAATAAAAAAGAAGTCATCCTAGTCTATCAATAACATGCCATAAACTTTATTTTGAATTAAAGTTAAAATTGGAATGTGATGCATCCATCCATTTTTTCCATATTTTTTTCAAACTTTTGTGGGGCATTACATTGAATATAGGTGTATTTCTCAAACTTTACTTTTTACCCATCCCCCAGATCCAGTCCCAAAGGGTAGGATGTTTAGATGAAGCCCAGCTAGAGGTTATCTTGTTTTCAGTGTTACTTGTTAGTGCATCTAAAGTTAACCTCTTACAGGATTCACAATGCTACTGTCCAAATGCATCCCTATTGCTCCTCATGGAGTGGAAACATCCTAAGGTAGGAAATATGTTAACCTACAGATCACCAGGTGAAAATAAAGGAAAAAAGAGTCTAAATAAAGAAAATAAAAGCAGCTACTGCATTTAAGGATTGATAAATTGAAATATTTATACATTTTTGTTTTTTGTTCAATACCTCGTTATGGTTGCCATGCTAATCAGATTAAAAAAGGAGGTATTGAATTTCCAGACCATATCTCTCATAGCACAGAGTTGCACATCTATCAAGAGTAGAGGATTGGTGCTGTAACGTATGAAATAAATTATGGGTTCATTTGGAACAGAATCTCCTGTAACTTCCTATACAGGTAATCCCAAAGTTAAAACTCTAAACTGCCGGTAAACCCCTAAACAAACCCCCTGACAAGATCCATACTGAAAACAGTTATGCATATCTTAACCACTACAGGCCTTTTCTCATTCTCCTTACCTCTTTCATCAGTTTTTAGGAACTCTCTTCTGGTCTTAGGGATCCTAGATTACACTAGATTTCACAGCACATATACAGTATCTCACAAAAGTGAGTACACCCCTTACATTTTTGTAAGTATTTTATTATATATTTTCATGTGACAACACTGAAGAAATTACACTTTGCTACAATGTAAAGTAGTGAGTGTACAGCTTTGTTTCGCTTGTGTCTAGCTAGCAAGGTTACTTTGTGGTATAAGCAAGGAAGCTCAGACCTGTGCAGTGTATAAATGAGCTTTTACTGAACAAAAATGCTGTACAAACAAAACTATTACAATATTAGGAATACAAATCAAGACTGACAGATCTCTATAGCAAATTAAGAACCTAGCAAACAAACAAACTATAGTCTGTAACAGTGGAAATGCACTTAAATGTTACTTAGCTTCATTTACTGTGTTTGTGATCTCTGTTGACAACGATTCTTTTGGAGACCAGGCACCTTTCTTGTTGGCTTTACATATGAGTCTTTTGGCATTAATGCATGATGAGTGAGCTGTCCAGCTCATTTACCTTAACAACCAACTGCCAACTGTCCCATTGTTTCAAGACAGCCTGTGTTACCAAGGCATTCATTTGAGAAGCATTTTCAAATAAGCCTGTAGTAACCTAAATTCTATTTTGAGTTTTTTAGGAGAAATCATATTTTATATCAAACGCAATATATTCCGCCCTTGATTTTTCCTCTCAGGATACACACAAAAATCTCTTCATTACTAACTACTCATTCTACGCATTCATTTTCTTTGAATGCAACCCCTCCCATATTTGTGTCACTGAGAAGGTGTTTTTAGTCTTTGGCTAAGAGTTCATTAGAAAGTCCATTCTAAAGTTCTTAAAAAAAACAAATCCAGGCTTGTAATACATCAAAGGCCTTGCTCTCCACAGCTCTTGCGGTCTTCTATCATTCTGTCAATCATGTAACCACTTTTCTCTGGTCTTCCTATGGATCAAAGCGGAGACAGCCTGTGGAGTGGAAAACAAAGCAGATTATCTGTTCCTTCTAATAATACATAAATAGTAGACCCCAGCCCTTCAGCTACAATCTCTCCTCTAACTAGCTTCTTGCCTGGATCTCTGACCAATACTTTGCTACCTGCCTGTATCCACTTCTGACCCTCCCAAAGAATATCAATAGGGAGGAGAGGAAATATATTGATATTTCCCAGAAGATCCCTGTGGTTTATTTTGGAAGGTTTAATGTTATACAGCCTCACTTTCCACTCTTGCTGAGAAGTATCCACTAACCAATCAGAGTCCCAGCCACTATCTTGAAGCTCATCTGCCAATGCAAATATAACTTCAAGCCTTCCTGCCAGATTCCCTCTCATTCCTAGATAGGCTTCAGCTTCAGATACATCACTCTTGATTTCTATGTCATGTGAAGCAGTAACATGGTACCTGTTAAGCCCTATTCTTTCTGGAACCTTACATAAATACTGAACTCTGCACTCCAGCTGTGGAATCTGTGACCCAGCCCCTACCATCCTCTCATATGGTGTGCTTTTGTCTATTGGCCTAGATTTAACAACTTGACTGCCTGTGTGAGGACCCGATCCCACCCCCTTAGTGTATGTGTGGTTGTAAGTTTGCATATCTGGTCCTTCAATAGCCCGTTGTATCTTTCAATCAAACCAGCTGCCTGGGAATGGTATGGGATGTGGCACAACCAGTACACTCCAGAGTCTTTGGCCCATTGCTGTACTGTTGATCCGGTGAAGTGTGAGCCATTATCACTTTGGACTTGTTTGGGACAACCATAAGCAACGACAAGTTTCTGGAGCAGTTGAAGGGTTGCAGCTTGATCTGCACGTTTCCAAGGATGAACAAGCAAAAGTTCTGAATAGGTGTCCACTGCAGTGCAACAATATGTTAGGCCATTGTTTCCCAGGGGCAAGGGCCGATGAAGTCAATCTGCCAGATCTCTGCAGGCCTCTCTCCCCTCTTAATCGACCCAGTGGAGTACATTTGCAATGGCCATTGTTTCACTTCTCCACACACCGTACAGTTCCCTATGACAGTCTTTATCATGTCCATGGATATAGGCAATCCTCTCTGCTGTGCCCATTCATATGTTGCTTTCTGCCGCAAATGTTCAGATTGCTTCATCAAGACAGGATCAGTTGTCACAACTGCTTTCACTTTGGCAATTTCATCTACCACTCTGTTATAGTTCTCAAAGTCCGGGACCAAGGGCACATGTGCGTCAACATGCTCCACTTTTATGGTGTGGGAGTAAGCTTCCTTCCAGATGTAGTCCCAGAGTTTCTTGCCTCCCCACACCACCTTTCCATGAACCATCCAATCATTGGACTTCCACGTGGGCATCCAAGTTGTCAGTCCTTTAAAGACCCCCCAGCTGTCAGTGTAGATAATGACATGGGAAGAAGGATCCTCCTGAAGAGTCATCACTACAGCTTTCAACTCTTCATACTGACTGGACCCTCTGATTCCGGTCTCCTGCACGACTGTGTCTGTACTAGGGTTGTAGGCTGCTGTTGTCCATTTATGCCCAGACGAGGCAATTATGGCTGAACCATCAGTGAACCATGTTGACTCCTTCATGTCTTCTGACAGAGACTCAAAGGGTGGAGCTTCTTGAATGGGGATGACTGCAGCACAGCAATTTCTTCTTCTGGCTGGGTGCTGGTAAAAGTAACAAGCTCTGCCAACTGTTTTGAAATGCCTCTGACATCCCCAGCTGCACTGCCCCCTCTTTCTTGAAGGTACCATTTCTATTTCATCAGTGTCTGGTTCTGGGCTACAGCTGCCCTAGTAATCAGTCCATTACCTCTCACCCATCCTGCTATTGGCAATGCAGTATGGATGGTGACTGTCTTTTCCTGTTTTTGTCAAAACATGTTGAAGTGCTATGTAGGCCCCAAACAGTACTTCTCTAGGGGCGTGTATCTCTTCTGTACCCCTCTCAGTTGTTTGGACCAAAATCCAATAGGTATTGCTCTAAGTCCTTTATTTTAATATGGCTGCCATAGACTCCAAGATATGGTACCATCCTGCTCCACTACATCCAGCTGAAATGGTACTCCTGGTCTCACGGGTCCTAATCTCTGATGCTGCAAAATGGCTTCTTTAGCAGCAAGGAATGCGGTCCGCTGCTCTGAAGCCATGAGAACTCAGTCTTTTTCCTTGTGACATTGTATATAGGCCTCAGAATCAGTCCAAGATGTGGGATGAACGATCTCCAGAATCCCACAACTCCAATGAACTTCTGTGCCTCCTTTTTGGTAGTAGGGGGTGACAGCCCCTGGTTAATTTGCACAACTGTCTCTGGAATTTTCCTCTGCGGCCCAGTCCACATCATTCCTAGGAACTGTAGCAGGTCCTTGGACTTTATCTCTGTTGACAGCCCACCCTCTGTTCTCCATGTGCTGTATCAGCAGGTGCAGTGTTTCAGTTACATCTTCTTTTGTTCAAGAGAGCACGATGTAATCAATGTAGTGAAACACAGCGACTTTCAAATTCAGGGTACTTAAATCAAGGGCAATTAGTCCATGACAAATTGTTGGAGAATGAAGATAGCCTTGCGGAAGGACAGTGAAAGTGTACTGGCAGCCGTACCACACAAAGGAAAACTGGTCCTGACACTCTCGGTCTATCAAAATCGAAAAGAAAGCATTAGCCAATTCTATCACAGCATGATATTCTCCTGCCTCTTTAGCAATTTAACAATTTTGATCATATACGGTACAGCTGACTTCAATAGAGGTGCCACTTTGTTTACACCTCTGTAATCCACAGTTATTTTATATGTCCCATCAGGTTTCTTTACTGGGAACACGGGAGATAAGAAAGGACTTACAGCAGGTCTAAGGATCCCTACTCTTAACAGCTCTTGAGTAGCATCCCCATTTTCTTTGTGGCCTCCAGGAAGTCTGTACTGCTTGAGACAGACCAACTTCTCTGGTGGAGGAATGTGGACAGGGGTCCATTTCGCATGACCTCTGACCACAGCCTTCACCACTTTAACCAGATACGCTTTATCAGGATACCCGAATGTGAATGTACCCCGTTCAGTCTGAATAGACTGACCTTGAAGTACATTCATCCCAAGAATATTTTTGGGTAACTCTGATACCAAAACATTTGTCCAAAATCCTAGTCCCTTTCCAATAACCAATTTCACCCGTTTCCTAACTGTTGGTGTGGTTTGCCCTCCCAAACCTTCTACATAAATCAATTGTCTTTTGTGATGGGAAGGATTTCCTTGCAAAAGTGTAATTTCAGCTCCAGTATCAACTAAAGCCATCAGATGTGTAGGAGAAGATGACTTCCCCCACCAAACAGTGACAGGTGCATATGGGTGTCGGTCTCGTGCTGTCACTGCCCTAACTGCTATTACAGGAGACCCACCTTCCCTTCATAAAGGATAAGAAACCTCGCAATCCCCTTTTCTGAGTCTCTCTAACTCCTCCCCAGGATAAATGGATTTTGGGTTTGGGTTCATGTGCACTTTCTGGAATTGGTTTGGGTCTAACAGGAGGGGTCTGTTCTGTTTTCTCTCTATCTATGCTGATGTTATCTTCACTAGGAGTAGTGTTTCTAACCTTGACAGTTTTTCCCACTAAATGTTTCCACCTCTTCAGCATTTCGGCAGTAGAAATCCCATCTATCTCATCTTTAGGTACTCCTGCCTTTAGTAGGTCCACCCATATTTGTTTCCTAGAGATAACTAGCCTGGTTTTCTCTTCACCTCCTGTCTTCTCTACCCCATTCCCTTTCTTCTCTGTTCTTTTCTGCTTGTATTCTTCCTGTCTGGTCTTGACCTTATCTACTGCCCTGACAGGTTTTGTTTTAGTCTCCTCTAGCTCCCCCAACTGGCTTAAAAGGGTAGTGGCTTCATGAATCTTGCTGTTTAATCCCAGGCCTCCCAGCAAAGACAATAAAGGAGCCCTGAGATTAAATGGTGCAGACTTCATCAGCTTAGAGCGCAGAGCAGACGTAAAAGGTTCCATATCTGGACCCATCCATTCTGGAAACCTATTTAATCTGGTTATACCACCCATCTCATGTAACATGGAAATACTTTCTCCTATTGATCTCCAGCAGTAGGTATTTTCCAGGTCAGTAGGACTAGCGTATACTCGGACTATTCCATCTCTCACAAGGTCTAACAGTGGAAAATTCCCATAGCCACTGCTTCCTTACCTGACAAAACAACACTGTCCGCACCTTCATCCCACAAACGTAGGAGCCAACTCAATAGGGGTTCCCCAGACCTTTGTATTGTTTAGCCAGCTCATGGAGTTCAGTTTGTGTAAACTCCTGAACTTGTTGAAATTCAAAATCTCTGGGGTTGTGATAATGCACCTCCCCATCTGCCATATCCTCTCTATCATGTGGCCTTTTCCTATGCTTAGTAATGAGAGGTCTGGCACACCTTTTCTTTCCCACTAGCAGATCATCATCTGACATATCAAGCTCTATCTCCTCATCCTCAGTATAATTTGAGGAGAGCATATTCTCACAATCCCAGTTTGGGATGTGACAATGGCACGTACTTTGGCTTTACTAACAGGTTTATGGCCCTTCCTTTTCCTTAAGGCATTAATTGATTTGGTCATGAGGGATGCACACCATTCTTGCAAATCATCAGCCTGACTAGCAGTTGTACGAACACACTCTGAAGCAACTGCTAGCTGGTCTTTTAATACCTTAATTTCTGTCTCTGCCTTCTCCCTTCTCTGTGATTCAGTATAGAGAGCATGAAGAAAGTACCAACCCACTATGTACACTGTCCTCTTCTCTATTTTACTTAAGTCCAACCCCTTAAGGCTAAAATCTACTGATCTAATGATCTGAGCATATTTTACAAATTCTTTAGCAAGAGGGTCCCACTCATTGTCTCTGGCCCAGATTGGTAAGCTGCACACTTCCTTCTGGTTACCAGAAACCTCTGCAGCCTTGCTTTTCCTAAACAGACTAAGCAGCATTTTTACCCAGCACAAGCTATACAACATATCACAGAAAAACAGGTCTTCTTCAGTTGAACTTTAGCGCAGATCCCAGATGAGTCACCAATTGTTTTGCTTGCGTCTAGCTAGCATGGTTACTTTGCAGTATAAGCAAGGAAGCTCAGACCTGTACAGTGTATAAATGAGCTTTTACTGAACAAAAATGCTGTACATACAAAATGATTAAAATATTAGGAATACAAATCAAGACTGACAGATCTCTATAGCAAATTAAGAACCTAACAAACAAACAAACTATAGTCTGTAACACTAGAAATAGTTAATTAGCTTCAGTTACTGTGTTCGTAATCTCCGTTGACAACAATTCTTCTGGAGACCAGGCACCTTTCTTGTTGGCTTTACAGATGAGTCTTTTGGCGTTAATGCATGATGAGTGAGCTGTCCAGCTTATGCCTGGCAACATTTATATAGCTCAGTTTGTTAACCATAGCGACCAACTAACAGAATAAATATCTGAGTGCATCTATGAGAGATGCATTCCCAAATTCTACCTCAAGATGGCACTCTGTCATCACAAATATATCATTGTTTACAGTATCTATAGAAACAAGTGTCACACGGTCAACCTGTTGAATACAACAATGGTAACAAACTAATTTACCTTAACAACCAACTGCCAACTGTGCCATTGTTTTAGGACAGCCTGTGTTACCAAGGCATTCGTTTGAGAAGTATTTCAAACAAACCTGCAGTAACCTAAATTCTATTTTGAGTCTTATAGGAGAAATCTTATATTATATCAAATGCAATACAAGCTTGTATAACAGTGTAAATTTGCTGCCCCCTCAAAATAACAGTACACACAGCCATTAATATCTATTCAACAAAGCAAAAAAAGTAAGTACACCCTCCCCGGTGTAATGTGACTTGTTAGTGTTACAAGGTCTCGGGTGTGAATGGGGAGCAGGTATGTTAAATTTGGTGTTATCGCTCTCACTCTTTCATACTGGTCACTGGAAGTTCAGTATGGCACCTCATGGCAAAGAACTCTCTGAGGATCAGAAAAAAAGAATTGTTGCTCTACATAAAGATGGCCTAGGCTATAAGAAGATTGCCAAGACCCTGAAACTGAGCTACAGCATGGTGGCCAAGACCATACAGAGGTTTAACAGCACAGGTTCCACTCAGAACAGGTGTCACGTACCTGGTGGTGGAGACTGACTGATGCAGTGGGCAACCTCTCTTATGACCCTGATTCCTGAACCCCTGGTAGTGTGGACAGGGAGCTCGGGAGTGCAGGGAGGCACGAGGGTTGGACTGGGTCACAGGTGGTGGTGTGCTGGTCCGTGAGGTGCTCGTGCAAGCTGAAGCGTGGTGGTGCAGGCCGGGTCGGTAACGGGCTGGCAGAGCAGTACAGATGGGTCAGGCTGAAGAGTAGTCGGGTGCAAGCAGAGTTCGTTAACTGGCGGGCAGCGAGGTACAAGGGAGCAGGCAGAAGAGTGGTCGTGGAAGCCGAGGTCGGTGCAGACGGAGATCAATAGCAGAGTCAAGGCAAGCCGGGTCACAGGAACAAACAATTAGGATCACAGGTTGCTACAGGAACACACAAACACTGTAGAATGGACAGCACTTGCTCACAGGAAGCATGCTGTTTAAATAGAGCTTCTGGCACCGCCTCTTCCGGGGGCTAGAGGAAACAGCAATCAAATGCAAACACGTCCTCAGCACAATCTTTTTATAACATACAGTGCGATGAGTTTGGCCACTGAGTTCTGGGGAAGGGCCCTGCCTCCTGTCGAGGTGGTCCGGGTTAGGATCATCTGCCGCTTCTCCTCAAGCTTGACCTCCGATAGAATCTAACGGTCTTCTCTCCATTGTGCCAAGTCATGAATCACTTTACCTTCCCGATGCCGGGTCTTCTTTTGAGGACCCTCGGACGTCTATTGTAAGTACGCCTACTTGAGTAGACTAGGAAGTTCCTCATGTTGGGACGATTTGATCGAGCAAACCCGTAGGCCTCCGACGGGGAACCCCCCCCCTTTACAATATTTTTCTAACACGACTCCTGCACAAACGTAAACTAACGAC
>BLSH010122152.1:488088-505851 GCA_018402905.1 Glandirana rugosa | reverse complement strand
GGCTACCCAGTGGAGAGTTTAGCCCATGTCAATGGGTACTTTGGTAAGGGGAAGAGCGATTCTGACAGTGACCGGTAAGACTCATGGACGAGGATCTACGGTAACGTAGGGGCGAGATGGGTCAGTAAGAGCCGGAGGGTACCGACGCCCGAGTAACGGGACTGTAGTTAACCCAGTGTCCCCTCCAGGTCAAGGGCAGGAGGATGACGGCTGTAGTAACGGAAGTCGGTAGGGCCCTCGGAAGAGGTCGACAGAATACAGACCTAAGGCTGGACTGGTCCTCTGGGTTCTACGTCAAGGGGTAAATCCAACCGAAAGGTACTTCTGCACCTGGTAGCAATTCAATGGGGCAATCGTAGGCCCGGTGCGGAGGCAACTTGTCTGCCCCCTTCCTGCTGAATACGTCCAGGACATCGTGATAAGCTGAGGGAACTGCATCTTGGGTCTCCTGGTCAGGTCGGAATCCAGACATAAGACAGCTGGAGAAGGCTCCCGGGATGGCTGAAGGCAATGATGTCGGCAGTAGGAGGACGGGAACTGGACCTCCCCTGTGACCCAATTGATGTCAGGGCAATGAGCCCGCAGCCATGGGAGGCCGAGAATGACTGGGTAGAGCGGGGATGCAATGGCATCTAGGAGCAGGTACTCAGAATGGCCAGTGACAGTCTTAGCGAGAAGGGGAATGGTTTCATGGGTAACTGTACCCGATTTGAGAGGTGACCCATCGGCCAGGCAGACGACCATTCGGTGCACTTTGGATTTGAGGGGAATCTGATGCTATGCAGCAAAGGCTAGGTCTACAAAGCAGCTGCAGGCGCCTGAGTCCAGGATGGCTGAAACTTGGATGCTCCCGTTGGGGAGTTGAAGAGACAAAGGCAGCACCAAATGGGTTGCCTGATTGGGTAGAGACAGGCCAACTCCCTTGGGGTGAGATGGGATCCTTCGCTGGGCAGGACCTGACACGATACCCAGAACCTCCGTAGTACAGGCATAGGTTGAGGCTGAGGCGTCTGTGCCTTTCCTCCGGGGTAAGGGGTGTGCGTGGATACACAGTAGGCACGGATTCCACAGATCGCTCAGCCCTGCGTTCCCGCAAGCGACGGTCAACCCAGATGGCCAGGTCGATCAGAGCCTCAAGGGATTGGGGTATCCCTACTTGAGCCAATTCATCCTTCAGAGGCTCAGACAGGCCCAACCGAAATTGATGGCGGAGGGCCGCATCATTCCAGGCTGTATCCGCAGCCCAGCGCCGGAACTCGGCAGCGTACTCTGCTGCCATGCATTGGCCCTGCTGGAGGGCGTGGAGAGCTGTCTCCGTGGTTGCGGCCAAGTGGGGGTCCTCATAGAGCGATGCCATGGCCCGGAAGAAGAGGTGCGAGTCCACTGTTTCAGGAGCTTTCAGTTCCAGGAGACGGTGGGCCCATGCTTGAGGTTCCTCTCGTAAGAGAGAGATAACCAGCTCCACTTTAGTGACTTCCGAGGAAAAGGTGCGGGTTTGCAGCGCAAAATACAGTTCACAGGCGCTGCGAAAACCCCGAAATTTCCTGCGGTCCCCTGACAATCGTTCAGGTAAAGGTACCTCTGGCTTAGTGGGCAGGGTGAAAATAAGCTGGTCGGAGCTTGATGCAGCCGACGTGGAAAGTTCCTGGACTTGGCTTTCCATCCGGGTGTACCCATCTTGTAAGTCCTTTATGGCTTGGGTCAGCCTGGTCAGGTGTAGGCATAGCTCCTGCGTTGGAGAGGGCCCCTGCGCAGACTCAGACATGGCTGTCCGTTGCTGTCACGTACCTGGTAGTGGAGTCTGACTTATGCAGTGGGCAACCTCTCTTACGACCCTGATTCCTGAACCCCTGGTAGTGTGGACAGGGAGCTCGGGAGTGCAGGGAGGCACGAGGGTCGGACTGGGTCACAGGTGGTGGTGTGCTGGTCCGTGAGGTGCTCGTGCGAAGCTGAAGCGTGGTGGTGCAGGCCGGGTCGGTAATGGGCTGGCAGAGCAGTACAGATGGGTCAGGCTGAAGAGTAGTCGGGTGCAAGCAGAGTTCATTAACTGGTGGGCAGCGAGGTACAAGGGAGCAGGCAGAAGAGTGGTCGTGGAAGCCGAGGTCGGTGCAGGCGGAGATCAATAGCAGAGTCAAGGCAAGCCGGGTCAGAGGAACAAACAATCAGGATCACAGGTTGCTACAGGAACACACAAACACTGTAGAACGGACAGCCCTTGCTCACAGGAAGCATGCTGTTTAAATAGAGCTTCTGGCACCGCCTCTTCCGGGGGCTAGAGGAAACAGCAATCAAATGCAAACACGTCCTCAGCACAATCTTTTTCTAACAATAGGCCTCGCCGTAGTCGACCAAAGAAGTTGAGTGCACACACTCAGCATCATATCCAGAGGTTGTCTTTGGGAAATAGACGTATGGGTGCTGCCAGCATTGCTGCAGAGGTAGAAGGGGTGGGGGGTCATCCTGTCAGTGCTCAGACCATATGCCGCACATTGCATCAAATTGGTCTGCATGACTGTCGTCCCAGAAGGAAGCCTCTTCTAAAGATGATGCACAAGACAGCCTGCAGTTTGCCACAGACAAGCAGACTAAGGACACGGATTACTGGAATCATATCCTGTGGTCTGATGAGACCAAGATAAACGTATTTGCTTCAGATGGTGTCAAGCATGTGTGCTGGCAACCAGGTGAGGAGTACAAAGACAAGTGTGTCTTGCCTACAGTCAGGCATGGTGGTGGGAGTGTTATGGTCTGGGGCTGCATGAGTGCTGCCGGCACTGGGGAGCTACAGTTCATTGAGGGAACCATAATCCCCTCCCTTCGGAGAATGGGTTGCAGGCTAGTTTTCCAACATGATAACGACCCCAAACGCACCTCCAAGAAGACCACTGCCTTGCTAAAGAAGCTCAGGGTAAAGGTGATGGACTGCCCGAGCATGTCTCCAGACCTAAACCCTATTGAGCATCTGTGGGACATCCTCAAATGGATGGTGGAAGAACGCAAGATCTCTAACATCCACCAGCTCTGTGATGTCGTCATGGAGGGTCACCATCGAGGAGTGGAAGAGGACTCCAGTGGCAAACTGAGAAGCTCTGGTGAACTCAATGCCCAAGAGGCTAAGGCAGTGATGGAAAATAATCGTGGCTACACAAAATATTGACACTTTGGGCCCAATTTGGACATTTTCACTTAGGGGTGTACTCACTTTTGTTGCCAGTGGTTTAGACATGAATAGCTGTGTGTAGAGTTATTTTGAGGGGACAGCAAATTTACACTGTTGTACAAGCTGTACACTCATTACTTTACATTGTAGCAAAGTGTCATTTCGTCAGTGATGGGCCAAACAACCCCAAATTTGTGCAAACACGTGAACCCTAATAAAATCAAGGGGACTCCAACATTAAAAATCAAAAGTGCTCATTTTAAAGGCTGATATGCAAGTTATTGCCATAAAAAGTGTATGGGGACCTGTGTACTGCCCTAGGGGACATGTATCAATCAAAAAAAAACGTTTTTAAATCAATAGTTTTTTAAGGAGCAGTGATTTTAATAATGATTAAAGTGAAAAAAATAAAAATTAAATATTCCTTTAAATATCGTGCCTGGTGGGTCCCCTTAGCATGCCTTTAAAGTGGCGCATCTCTGTTATGTTTAGAACAGTGCCACCGAAAATGACATTTGTAAAGGAAAAATTATCATTTAAAATCACTTGCGGCTGTAATGTATTGCCGGTTCCTGGCAAAATAGATAAAGATCACTGGAAAAGCATTGATTTGAAGGTCCCTCCCAGTCCATACCAGGCCCTTTGAGTCTGGTGTGGATTTTAAGGGGAACCCCATGCCGAAATTTAAAAAAAAATTGCATTGGGGTCCCCCCAAAGTCTATACCAGGCCCTTCAGGTCTGGAATGTATTTTAAGGGGAAGCCCACGCCATTTTTTCTTTTAAAATGGCATAGGGTTACCCCCCAAAGTCCGTACTAGGCCCTTCAGGTCTGGTATGAATTTTAAGGGGAACCCCACACCATTTTTTTTTTAAAAATGGCATAAAGTTACCCCCCAAAGTCTGTACTAGGCCCTACAGGTCTGGTATGGATTTTAAGGGGAACCTCACACCAATTTTTTTTTTAAATGGTGTAGGGCCCCCACAAATCCAAACCAGACCCTTATCCGTGAACGCAGCCCTGGCATGGTGGGAGGCGGTGGGGATGAGCAAGCAGCCCCCCCTCCAAACCATACCATGCCACATGCCCTCAACATGGGGAGAGTGCTTTGAGGTCCCCCCAAAGCACCTTGTCCCCATGTTGATGGGGAGAAGGGCCTCATCCCCACAACCCTGGCTGGTGGTTGTGGGGGTCGGCAGGCAGGTGGCTTATCGGAATCTGGAAGCCCCTTTAATAAGGGGGCCCCAAGATCCCAACCCTACCCTATGTGAATGAGTATGGGGTACATTGTACCCCTACCCATTCACCAAAAAAGGAATCTAGTGTTACAAAAAACAGTACACAGTTTTTGACAAGTCCTTTATTGTAAAATAGCTCTTTTTCTTCCTCTCTTCTTCCGGTCTTCCTCCATCTTCTCCTGCCACACTTTTTCTTTCAGTCTTCTGTCAGAAAGAAGAAAGAGGGAAGAAGAAAGAAGAAGAATTTTACAATAAAGGACTTGTCAAAAACCATCTACTGTTTTTTGCAACACTACATTCCTTTTTCGGTCAATGAGTGTTGGTGGTGGCAGAACACTGTAACCCCTCACAATTACTCTTGTTGTGCGCAGGAACGGGCTCTGCTGTTGTAATTTATTTCAAGAATTGTAATGACATGCCCCAGGCAAACAAGTGCAGAAAAATTGGGCCTTGAGTGTTGGTGGTGGCAGAACACTATAACCCCTCACAATTACTCTTATTGGGCCCAGGAATGTGCCCTGCTGTTGTAATTTATTTAAGGAATTGTAATGACATGCCTCAGGCAAACAGGTGCAGAAAATTTGAAACTTAGGCGGTGATGGTGGCAGAACACTGTAACTATATATATATATATATATATATATACATATATATATTCTTCTTCTTACACTGTCTGAACTGACTTCATATACTATACCCTGAATTAGCTGTATATATTGTCTACACTGAAGGCAGCGTATTATATATCTATACTATATACCATACATATATATTCTTACACTGCCTGAATGGACTCTATATACTGTACACTGAATGAGCTGTATATAGTCTTCAATAAAGGCAGCGTATTTTATTATATATACTATTTACGGTACATACACTATCTCACAAAAGTGAGTATACCCCTCACATTTTTGTAAATATTTTATTATATCTTTTCATGTGACAACACTGAAGAAATGACACTTTGCTGCAATGTAAATTAGTGACTGTACAGCTTGTATAACAGTGTCAATTTGCTGTCCCCTCAAAATTACTCAACACACAGCCATTAATGTCTAAACCGCTGGCAACAAAAGTGAGTACACCCCTAAGTGAAAATGTCCAAATTAAGCCTAAAGTGTCAATATTTTGTGTGGCCACAATTATTTTCCAGCACTGCCTTAACCCTCTTGGGCATGGAGTTCACCAGAGATTCACAGGCTGCCACTGGAGTCCTCTTTCACAGCTCCATGATGACATCACAGAGCTGGTGGATGTTAGAGACCTTGCACTCCTCCACCTTCCATTTGAGGATGCCCCACAGATGCTCAATAGGGTTTAGGTCTGGAGACATGCTTGGCCAGTCCATCACCTTTAACCTCAGCTTCTTTAGCAAGGCAGTGGTCATCTTCGAGGTGTGTTTGGGGTCATTAACATGTTGGAATACTGCCCTGCGGCCCAGTCTCTTAAGGGAGGGGATCATGCTCTGCTTTAGTATGTCACAGTACATGTTGGGATTTATGATTCCCTCAATGAACTGCAGCTCCCCAGTGCTGGCAGCACTCATGCAGCCCCAGACCATGACACTCCCACCACCATGCTTGATTGTAGGCAAGACAAACTTTTCTTTGAACTCCTCACCTGGTTGCCGCCATACACAATTGACACTATCTGAACCAAATAAGTTTATCTTGGTCTCATCAGACCACAGGAAATGGTTCCAATAATCCATATCCTTAGTTTGCTTGTCTTCAGCAAACTGTTTGCAGGCTTTCTTGTGCATCATCTTTAGAAGAGGCTGCCTTCTGGGACAACAGCCATGCAGACCAATTTGATGGAGAGTATGGTCTGAACACTGACAGGCTGACCCCCCCCCCACCCCTTCGACCTCTGCAGCAATGCTGGCAGCACTCATATGTCTATTTCCCAAAGACAACCTCTGGATATGATGCTGAGCATGTGCACTCACCTTCTTTGGTCAACCATGGCAAGGCCTGTTCTGAGTGGAACCTGTCCTGTTTTTTTTTTTTTTCCACCTAAGTATACCGCCAGGCATGCTTTATTCAGCTTTTGTTTTTCATTTCAAAATCTGGCATTGGTCACATCATTGTGGTATTTTCTCTTAATCCACTACACTTTATTTATTTTATTGTCTTAGTCTTTAACATGCATTTAAAACTCCCCCCCCCTCCAGGTCTTCCAGTTTCTCTTCTCTTAGTCTTTCTTTACTTTATCTCCGTACTTCTCACCTCTATATATTTTTTTGATTTCTTAAATTCTGCCCATCTTTCCCATTTACTCTCTCTTTCCCCTACCTCTTCACCATCTGTGTATTTTAACTGTTCCAGGTTGGCTATTTCGTCCACTCTATTACACCATTCTGTTAAGGGTGGGTGTTCTTTCTTTTGCCAATATTTTGGTATTAGGCCCTTAGCCACGTTTAACAAAACTGGTGTTAGGGTTTTCTTCTTGTATTGTTTAGTTGACTTTTCATTTACGTGGAACAGGAACTTCCATGGATCTTCCTCTATCTCTTCTTTAGTTATGATTTTTATTAATTCTAATACCTTTCCCCAATATATTTTTATATTGGGGCAATCTCACCATAGATGTATCATTGTCCCCTTTATACTACATCCCCGCCAGCAGTTTCCAGACTCCTCCTTCTGATATTTTACCATCTTTACTGGTGTCAAATACCACCGCGAGAGGAATTTATAGTTCGTCTCCCATGTTTTACTATCTGTGGTTGTTTTATGTGCTAATGCCATTATTTTCTCCCATTGCTGCTCCGACACCCGTGTTTTCATTTCTTCTTCCCATTTATCGATGAATGGAGGGCGCTCCTCTTCTCCCAGTCCCTGTAGTATTTTATACATTGCAGACACTTTTCCTCTCTTTTTCTCCATCATACAAGTTTTTTCTAGTATTGTTATATCACTTTCTATTCTTAGGGGCTGTGGGAGCGTGTCCACAAAATGTTTCATTTGGAAATACCTCCATTCATTGATTTTCTCAAACTTCTCGCTTTGTTTTAATTCCCCCAGTGACCTTATTTTCCCTTGGTGTATAATGTCCTTTAACTTTAGTGCCTCATCTTTTATCCATTTACCCTGCCATTTTTCTTGCCCTGGTGCAAAATAATTTGTTCCACATATTGGGATGAATAATGAATTGTATTTCCATTTTCCTTTTTTCAGAGTATTATCCCATATCTTTAATACATTGGGCGTGATATCACTAGTGTGTGCGTCTAAGTTTCTGAATTTAGGTGGTATCCACATCATCTTTCCTAATTGTGTTTTACTAATTGTGTTTTCTATTTTTACCCATTGTTTCTTTTCATTGTTTTGTGCCCATTCAATCGTCTGTGCCAACACATTCGCCTGATAATACTTTTTAACATCTGGGAACGCCAACCCTCCTCTTGTATTTCCTCTGCTCAACACTGAGGCCTTTATCCTTGGTTTTTGATTCTGCCATATAAAACATCTTAATATCTTCCTCATGGTCTGAAAAAACTCCTGAGGGATGTAAATTGGGAGCATTTGGTATTTATATATTATTTTGGGTATAATTATCATTTTTATTGCATTAATCCGGCCTATCCAAGACAAGGGTCTATGTGTTATCCTCCTCACTTCATCTCTTATTTCATTTAGTAGGGGCATATAGTTCTGCTGGTATAGTTTTTCCCTTGTTTTTGTTATCTTAATTCCTAGGTAATTTAATTCCTTATTATTCCATTTAAAGGGGAACTCTTTCTGTAAGTCTCTTCCTTCTTGTTTCCTCCCCTTTATAACCATGGTTTCGGATTTGCTATAATTCATTTTAAAATTTGATATGTCCCCATATGTTTTCAATACTTTCATTAAACTATATATCGTGTTTTTTGGGTTCCTGACATAAATCAGTATATCATCCGCATATGCGGCCACCTTATGCTCCTCCTCCCCTATCCTTAGCCCTCTGATTTCCTTGTTGTTCCTTATTGTCGCTAACAGGGGTTCTAGCGAGATTATGAAGAGTAGTGGAGACAGGGGACAGCCCTGCCTTGTTCCGTTCTCCATAACAAAGGGAGATGACAACATCCCGTTTATTCTTACCTTAGCCTTTGGGTGGTTATATAGTGCCCTGATCCATTGTATCATTTTATTTCCTACTCCAATCACCCCCAGTGTCTGGAACATGAAAGCCCAGTCTACCCTGTCAAAGGCTTTTTCGGCATCTATTGACAGGAGCAAACTGGGCTTCCCCCCCCTCTCCATCTCCTGGGTCAACAACAGGGTTCTTATTCCGTTATCTTTCCCTTCTCTCTCTGCAATGAATCCGACTTGATCTTCATTAACTACCTCTTTTATTACCTCTTTTAATCTATTGGCCAGTACTTTAGAAAATATTTTTGTATACGCGTGTAATAACGCTATTGGTCTATAGCTGGGACAGAGACTTTTATCTTTCCCCTCCTTTGGTATTACTATAATTGTTGCCATCAGGGCTTCACTTCTCATCTCCCAGCTACTTCCGATACCGTTCACGTATTGGCTTGCTCTGGGGACCAATATCTCTCTGAATTTTTTGTAATTGCTTATTGGGAGTCCATCTGGTCCTGGGCTCTTTCCTGATGCTTTACTAGTTATTGCTAGTCCGATTTCCTCTATTGTTATCGAGGCTTCCATTTTACTTCTTTTTGCTTCCTCAATACGTGGAAGATTTGCCGCTTCCAGGAACTTTTCCCTTTTTTCCCTCCTCTGGGCTTCTATTTGGGGGCTGCCTATTTGTCTAACTGAGTATAGTTCTTTATAGTACTCTTGGAATGTTTTAGCTATCTCCCGTGTTTTGTATGTGACTTCTCCCGTTTTTTTTTTGTATCTTCTCTATTCCTTGATCTTTTTTTGTTTAAGGTTTTAGCTAAATATTTCCCAATTTTATTCCCTCCTGCGTATCTCTCTTTTTTGATCTTGTTATACATAATAAGAGTATCCTGTTCTAGCAGGTCCTTCAGTTCTTCTCTTTTCCCCAATAGCTCCTGCAATACCTCCTTTCTACCTCTTTTATGATCTTGTTCCAGTTGATATAAGCTATCTACTAATTCCTCCCTCTTTCTAGTTCTCTCTTTCCTTTTACCTGCCTCTATAGCTATCAGTATCCCTCTTATATAGGCCTTATGGGCCTCCCAAACTATAGAAGCTGGCACCTCTTCCGTGGCATTTACCTCAAAGTATTTTATCAGCTCTTCTTTTATCTTTTCCGTAGTTTCTTTATCATTTAACATTTCATCGTTGAGCTTCCATTCATACTCCTTCTCTAGGACCTCCCCCATGTCTAGTGTCAAGGACACCGGTGCGTGATCTGATAGCGTTGCTTCTTCAATACTTGTTTTTATAGCCCTTTCTATTACTCTGTGTTCTACCAATATATAGTCTAACCTCGAGTAAGTCCCGTGCAGAGGGGAAAAGAACGTGTAATCTTTTTCTTTGGGGTGGAGTATCCTCCATATATCTATTAGCTGGTTCTTCTGTATTTCCCTTTTTACTCTTCCTAATTTTCCGTCTGTTATCCCCTGGGCACGGGACATACTGTCCAAATCTCTATTCATTCCAAAGTTAAAGTCTCCCGTGACCACTACCCAACCTTTTTTGAATTCCATCAACTTTTCCAATACCTTTGACAAAAACCCTGCTGGATCTTTATTCGGGCAATACACGTTCACTAGGGTGCATTCCTGGTTGTTTAACCTTCCCTTCAGGAATAAGTACCTTCCTTCTGGGTCTGTCATTCTTTCCCCTATTGTGAACTGTATTTCCCTTGAAAACCCGATTGCCACACCTTTTGATCTTTTTATTGGAGAGTCTCCATAATACCATGTTGGAAATTTTTGGGAATATATTCTTGCGTTGGTATCCTGGGCGTAGTGTGTTTCCTGAAGGAATACTATTTCTGCCATGTATTGTTTTAGTTCTTGTAGGATTTTATGTCTTTTTGCAGGACTACTTAACCCGCGTACATTATAAGTCAAAAACTTGACCATTATATTTTATCTCCTCTCCACCCCCGCCTACCCCCCTCCCCGAAGAACTGGGGGGGGAGGCGCGGCGACGCCGGAATCCTCTCTTCTCTTGTCAAAGACCTCTCTCTCTACCTCTCTCTCCCCCTGGAAGACCTGCCCCCCCTTCCCTCCCCTCCCCCTCCCCTTTCCCTTCCCCATCAAGGCCTATAGGTCCACTCAGGACCTTTCCACCCAGCCTGAGGACGGAGTCTGTCCTCTCAGACCTAGTTGCCCCCTGGTTTGGAGTTTCCCCCTAGCGCCAGTCCTTGTGGAGGCCCTTCTTCTCCTCCATAGGGCTCTCCCCCTCAGCCTCGGCCCGGATTTTCCCCCGCCCATTCTGTTCTGATCTTATAGCCCCCCTCCCATCTCCCTCCTCCCCCTCCCCCGAGCTCCCTGTCTCCCCCTTATTCCTTTCTTTAGGGCTTCTAGTGCTTCTAGATTCTTTGCCATGTTTGTTCTTCTCCCATATTTGTCCCCTCTTCCGCTTCCATCCTGTTTGGCATTTCCGGTCTAATTATATCTCATTTTTTACAGAAGCCCTCTGTCTCTTCGGGGAACTTCAGTTTTGCAGTTCTTCCTTCTTTTTTCCCTATTAAACAGGCTGGGAATCCCCAAGAATATTGGACCCCTTGGGCTCTCATTTGGTCGAATAGTGGTCTAAGTCTCTTTCTCCTTTCCCTTGTTTCTCTGGCCAAGTCCGCGAACACTTTGATCTCTGCTCCTTCATATCTTATTGGGTCCCTTGTTTTTACTTTTTGCCAAATTTCTTCTTTGTCCTTATAGTTGTGAAAACGGACTATGATGTCTCTGGGGATGTCCTTTCCTAAGTTAGAAGGTTTCCAGATCCTATGTGCTCTCTCGATTTTTATCTTTTCTGTTTCAGCTTTCCCTATCATGGGTCCAAAGATTTTATCGACCGTTTTTTGTAACTCTTCGCCTTGTGGGGCCTCTGGGATTCCCCGCATTCTTAAGTTTTTCCTTCTGTTGCGGTTCTCCTGATCTTCCAGTCTGTATTGCAGCCATCGCTGTTCTCGTTGGACTTTTCTCACTTGCTCTTTCAAGTTTCTGATCTCCTCCGCTTGTTTGTCTATTTTATCCTCTGTTTCTTCTACTCTCCTAAGGATGTGACCCAGGTCTTCTCTTATACCTGTCATGTCTCCTTTAAGAGACTGCTCCAGCCTTTCAAACATTTTTACTATTTCCGATTTTGTTGGCATTTGTGTCTCTTTTTGTTGTTCTTCCTCTATTATGTTTGATTGGCCACTCTTCTCTTGACCTCCTAGGTCTTTTCCTTGCGATAGTCTGCTTTGTGGCCCCTTTCCGCTTTCCTTCTGTTTGCTTTTAGCTCCCGTTTGTTTAGTCGGACTGGACTGCCCATTCTCCTGTACCATAAATTTCTTTATGGTATTGGGGCTTGCACTAACCTTAGGTTGATTAACCCCTGCTCCCTTTACCACTTTACCCATGTTTCTGTTCTTCCTCTCTTATAATGGCACTCAAGGGACAAACTTTTTCCTATACTATTACCGGAACACTCAGTACCGTGGGTTTATGCAGAGATATTTGTTGTCCGTTGAGCCTCCTTGTATCACGGTGCTATCGCCTGGTTTCCATTTTCAATAGATTTGTGCAAGGGTGTATGTTGTTATATGTTGTTATACTTTTGGTTGAGCTCTTATTTCATCAGCAAGCATTCAGTTCCCCCGGCCTAATTCTGGATGTGAAAAAAATGTTTTTTTTTTTTTTTTTACAGAAACCTTTATGGTGGGGCTACTATGCCACGGACCAGTGGATTGCCCAGTCCCGCACCAGGGCTTGACTCCCTGATGCGCTCCTGCAAACTTTAGCACTTTAGCAAGCTTTGGTACTCACTTGGGGTGTCAGACCTTTACTTTCCTGTGATCTGTGGGCTCGCCTTTCCGCTTTAATATAGAGTCTAATGCCCCTTGGGGTCCTTTCCCAAATAGACGGACCAACGGTAGGTGGGCGGTCTAACTCACGGGCTGCGGGGGGGGGTTTACATACAAATCATGCATATGAGATATCACCTTCTTCTTCCCCCTTCTTCCCCCTTTACCTTGGCTTACCGTTTTTCCCGCTTCCTTCGTTCCGCAACCTTACCGTCTCTTGTCCTCCTTTCTGTAGCGGTTCACAACCGACCCTAGCAGGTGTCCTTAGACTGGTGGTTTATAACCTCCTCTCTCCTCTCTCTGCTTCTGTCGGCGGCTCCGCTTCCCGTGTGCTTCTCCGTTCTTCTGCCTCTCCGTCAGCGGGCGCCGGTCCTTTCGTGCCGGTCCTCTCAGTTCTCCCATGTTTGGCAATTGTCAGGGAGACTCGGGTTCTGGGGGGGCTTAAGGGGTAGCGATCATGATGGTAGGCAGAAGCTCTTCCCCACCATCCTCAGCTACGGCTGCAAGCGTGCTGGGCTGTCCTCAATCCGAGCTTCGGCCGAGAGCTATGAGCCTACGCTGGCATCATATCCGGCTCCGAACCTGTACTGTTAAACCACTGTATGGTCTTGGCCACCGTGCTGCTGCTCAGTTTCAGGGTCTTGGCAATCTTCTTATAGTCTATACCATCTTTCTATAGAGCAACAATTCTTTTTTTTAGATCCTTAGAGAGTTCTTTGCAATGGGGTGCCATGTTGAGCTTTCATTGACCAGTATGAGAGAGTGAGAGCGATAACACCAAATTTTACACACCTGCTCCCCATTCACACCTGAGACCTTGTAACACTAACGAGTCACATGAGATACTGTGCTGTGATTGGCCAAAGCATGGAGGTTATGCGCATGCTTTGGCTAATCAGCGTGCAGCATTTCCCCATGATTTCATTGCATTATGGGGCGCTCAAATTTCCTGCAAATGCCCCATAATGTTTGAATATGTGTTTGGCTCAAACTGAGGGGACCATCCCTAGTTGTCACATGAAAATATATAATAAAATATTTACAAAAATGTGAGGGATGTACTCACTTTTGTGAGATACTGTATGACTTTACAGCTTTTCTTAAGTCCAGCAATGGCTCACTTTAGAACATATTATACTTAGCTGAACCCCTGGTAGACCAACGTGGAGCCATGCAAATATATCACTGCATTATATCCAAAGCAAACATCCCAAGGGCCCTAACTCAAATCATAAATTGTATTTAGATGCCTCTCAGGTATGACATGCACTATTTATGCTGGTTAGGACTTTTAGTAATCCACAAGACCAGTCCTCATCTCCATTACTACAACCATGGTAAATAGGCCTTGGGACTACTTTCACCCTACAATATAACCACATACTATACTTTCCCTGTAAATCCTCCATCTCAAAGAAGACATATGATATTGGTTGGATACAAAATATTAACCAGATGGTACAGAGTTAAAATTTGCACTCCTCTCCAAGTATGTGCTGGAGCTGCAACAAATACACAGGGAACTTTACTGCACATCTTTTGGGAATGTCCATTACTAAATCCTTTTTTTGTCAAAAAGTCACTGAACTTATTCACAAAAGTTTAGACATCCAATTAGATATGCCATCTGTAACATACAGTACCTTTCTTACTTAAACAATTTCTTTAAAAATAATTATGAGAACTCCCTACTATTTCACCACCTAGATTTGCCAAGAATCTGTGTACTAGCACTGTGGAAGCAATGCAGACCAATAGTATAGATATGTGGGCCACAGCATTGATAGAAGATTTAACTACTTCCTTACATGACAAACACAACTAATTCTGGTCTCATTGGTATACCTGGATTAGGTTTACTACTACACTAGACCAAAGAGCAGTGTTTGTAGCTTAAATGAACAGGTGGGAGAAGAAAAAACAGCCTGACATTGGAAGCTGTGTGGGACCTGACCATAACCTTCTGATCTTCTTAAATTTTCCCTGTTGTCTCATTCCTCCAATCCCCTCCAACTTTCCCACCCACCAAACCTCTTTTTTTCTCCTATATTTTCCTATCTATACATCTGCCCCAACCCCATTCCTCTCACATCCCAACACCCCTCATCCCTTATTCTTTTCTTTTATTATTACCAACCCTGCCTAATCCTTACATAAAAGTAAAAAAAAAGTACTCCCTTGATTTGTCTGGCTACTATATATATATATATATATATGATTTCACTGAATTATGGTATGCAATATAAATAAAATGTAATGTTTGAAAACTCTATAATACATATGTGCAGTTCTCCATATGTTCCATATGCTCAGCCTGAATCCAGCTCATCTGTGTTAGTAAGGGTTTATTAGTGTTACTCCTACACACCATCTTAACAAAGAAATATAAAATATTGACTTTTTTCTTCGTCATGAACATCCTTGATGGTGCAACTGAATATTTCAAGGAAAACATTTTAAAAATCTGACAGATTCTTACAAGCCCAGGCTCCTCAATATAACACAAAAAAGAAAACTAAAAAAATAAACAACATTACCTTTAGCAAAACATATTGTCCATATAATATTTTCTTCTGAACACCTTTCTGGATGTGCATTCAGGATAAAAAAACTGGATGGGAATTATGTAGACATTGAACAGACAATTTGAACTTATTTTCTTTTTAAATCCTTTAGTGGGAATATTGATATTTGAGGAAAAATGCAAGTACTCACCTTATTTCTTGTAACAACAACCATATCAATCAGGGTTATTATTTTTCCAAGTGATGGGTAATCTAAAATGCTCACATGTTTTGGGAGCCTATCCTCAATTTTAGCTTGCAGCCTATAAGTACGAACCTGTAACCAGAAACAATGAGAAAACTGTTCTCATACAATATTATTTTCTAAAACCACTTTAAAAATAGCTATTTCCCAAGAACGGAGTGTGTAATGTCTGTCTCAATTACTTCCAGTGCAACAGATTGTGTTATTTTCAGTAATTTATATCTCTGTGTCAGTGTTGACATACACTTCATATACACTGTAATATGTTCTGCCAGGAAAAGTATTTGCTCAGTTTTAGGTTCTTACTTTCTTTGATAATTCTAAAGAGATAAAAATTGTTTTGTGCACAGACAAAATAAGATATCAGTTCCCTACATATACTAAATAATCAATGAATATAAGTCAGTTTAAGATAAATAATTCAATAATAATCTTATTTATATGTTGATAATAATTAACAATAATTTAGGCATTGACTAGACAGAACTGTAGAACAAAACCACAATTTTTTCTTGAAGTTCTTACAAATCATAGCATTTTTCCTATATTTCCAAGTCTCAAGGCCCGTACGCACAATGGAAATTTCGGACGGGAATTTCCGCACAACAACTGATTGTCCAATATTTTTTAGTGTGCAACTTTCGGCAGCCGATTTTGATTTTTCAGATGACAAAAGCTGAATGTGCAGACTAGAAAAAAAATTTCGTACGTCAAGTCAACGTCCGATTTTCGTATCAATAGTACGGTTTTCATACAAAAAAAAACGTTCGATCAAGACTACGCATGCTCAGAAATGAAAAAATACATACAAAGCTACTGAACACATTGGCCCTGATTTACTATAATTCCCAAATCTACTCCAGCAGTGCCTTAAAATAACTACCAATTAAAAGCAATTAAGACTTCAACTCTCACAAACTGGGAGGAAATCTACACACATTAGAGCTCAATTTGCCTGGGAAGATGCCTCTCAGATCACATGTGCTGAGCACTGGATGTCAACTGGTATTGAACTTGTAAATTGAAAATGCCTCCATTTAAACCTTCAATGCAAGTTCATTGCCCTAAAAAGTGTATGGGGACCTGGGTTCTGCTCTAGGGGACATGTATCAATAGAAAAAAAAGTTTTTAAATCGATAGTTTTTTTTCAGGAGCAGTGGTTATGATAATGGTTAAAGTGAAAAAAAACCCCCAAAAAAACCACAAAATATTCCTTTAAATATCGTGCTTAGGGGGTCCCCTTAGTATGGATCTCTGTGATGTCTAGAACAGTGCCACCACAAAATTACATTTGTAAAGGAAAAATTGTCAGTTAAAATCGCTTGCGACTGTAATGTATTGCTGGTTCCCTGCAATGTAGATAAAGATCACTGAAAAAGCATTGCGTTGGGGGTCCCCCCCAGTCCATACCAGGCCCTTTGGGTCTGGTATGGATTTTAAGGGGAACCCCACACCAAATTTTTCAAAAATGGTGTTGGGGTCCCCCCAAAATCCAAACCAGACCCTTATCTGAGCTTGCAGCTCTGGCATGGCAGGGGGGTGGGGACGAGTGAGCATGTCTCCTCAGAACCTTATCAGGCCACATACCCTCAACATGGGGAGGGAGCTTTGGGGTCTGGTTTGGATTTTGGGGGGACCCCAATGCCATTTTTCAAAAAATTTGGACCTGAATGGCCTGGTACGGACTTTGCGGGTGACCCCTACCCAAAATTTGTGTTTAATTTTGGTGTGGAGTTCCACTTAAAATCTATACCAGACCCTTATCCGAGCGTGCATGCACTGTATATAGTCTACATAGTGGTGTAGTGGTTAGCACTGTCGCTTGGAAGCAAAAGGGTCGCTGGTTCAAATCCCAACCACAACACTACCTGCCTGGAGTTTGCATGCTCTCCCTGTGTCTGTGTGGGTTTCCTCCCACACTCCAAAGACATGCTGGTAGGTAAATTAAATCCTGTTTAAATTGGCTCTAATATATGTATGAATGTGAGTTCGGGACCTTTGTAAGCTCCTTGAGGGTAGGGATTGATGTGAATGTAGAATATATATGTAAAGCGCTGCGTAAATTGACAGCGATATATAAGTACCTGAAATAAATAAATACACCGAATGCAGCATATTATATATACCATACTGTACATATATATTCCTACACTGACTGTATATACTGTACACTACATGCCACTGCCTAACCTTTTGCTATCTCAAATGTTTTCACTATATTCGGCTGCTGTGTAAGTGGCCTTATATAGTGTGGGCGTGGACTCAGACCCGCTGAGCAATGATTGGCCAAAGGCACCCTGCCTTTGGCCAATCATGGCTTTCACAGCAGAGCATGCTGTGATTGGCCAAAGCACACAGGTCATGTGCATGCTTTGGCCAATCAGCATGCGGCATTCCCCCCCACAATTTCACTGCATTATGGGCCGCTCAAATTTCCCACAAGTGCCCCATAATGTTCGGTATTCGGTAACCCCCGCTCACTCATCTGTCACCCATGTATCCATGCTCCCCCATCCATGCTCACTCATTCATCACCCATGCATCCGTGCTCACCCATCCGTGCTCACTCATCCATCACCCATGCATCCGTGCTCACCCATCCAGCCATGCTCACCCATGCATCCGTGCTCACCAATCCAATCGTGCTCACCCATGCA
>BLSH010122152.1:442793-464853 GCA_018402905.1 Glandirana rugosa | reverse complement strand
AATTAACTTATTACTTCACTAGTTGCTATGGAACAATGAGGAACATACATATATAACTTACACTTGGAGATACGTATGTCTGATACTCATTCGCGGGTATTGCGCAGATACAGACAAAAATAAAATGTATTTTATTGGGATTTTATGTGATAGACCAACACAAAGTGGCACATAATTGTGAAGTGGTAGGAAAGAGATAAATGGTTTTCACATTTTTTTTACAAATAAATATGTGAAAAGTGTGGCGTGCATTTGTATTCAGCCCCATTTACTCTGATTTAGTGGAGGAAGAAATTCCAGACAGCCGCACTCCGTTTAATCGATTTATTGGCAATAAAATCCAATGTCCAGACAGTACAAAGTACAAGGCAGGAAAGACAGACGCGTTATGGGCGCTTACTCATAGTCTGTATGCATAGAGGTTCACATTCAATATATACATACAAGGAGTAACAAGGTATCGTTGATCACTTCATTATTCAATTAACTAATTGATCAAAATACATGACACATAGATTAGTATAGAGAACAGGTGGCCACACTGCATTCCCCCGTAGAGATGAGATCCTCACTGGGACTAATACAATATCTTGTCATTTCTAATCTGCTTTAAAGACAAGAATGGGTTAATTTTGTAATCTCCAGAAGGACCCCATCTCGAGAGAAGCAAGGTGGCCATCTAAACTAGACAAAGAAAGAAATAAACCGAATGAGTGACCACTATTCATTGCAAAAAGATGTACATATAACAATATTATCTCATATATGTATATAGTGCAGTGGTTTCTGAAAATTGGTAGAAACCATTCTAGTGCTAAACACAGTACAAAATAATGCACAATACTTTGTAAGACCATTCCACATGTGTTTTCTGTCCCATATGTAAGCCCAATATGTAAGTATTGTGCATTATTGTGTACTGTTTTTAGCACTAGAATGTTTTTTACCAATTTTCTGAAATCAGTGCACTGTATACATATATGAGATAATATTGTTATGTGTACATCTTTTTGCACTGAATAGCGGTCACTCATTTGGTTTATTTCTTTCTTTTTCTAGTTTAGATGGCCACCTCACTTCTTCCGTGATGGGGTCCTTCTGGAGATTACAAAATTAACCTATTCTTGTCTTTAACGGTCTTTTCCATGGAGCAGATTAGAAATGACAAGATATTGTATTAGTCCCAGTGAGGATCTCATCTCTATGGGGGGATGTGGTGTGGCCACCTGTTCTCTATACTAATCTATGTGTCATGTATTTCAATCAATTAGTTAATTGAATAATGAAGTGATCAATGATACCTCATTACTCCTTGTATGTATATATTGAATGTGAACCACTATGCATACAGACTATGAGTAAGCACCCATAGGGGCGTGAAACACATCAGTCTTTCATGCCTTGTCCTTTGTACTGTCTGGACATTGGATTTTATTGCAAATAAATCGATTAAACGGAGTGCGACTGTCCGGAATTTCTTCCTTCACATTGCCATGTCTCCACATTGAGCCTGCACCCGGCCGCTTTGGGAAAAGTATTGATTGGGACACACCTCTGCTGCTGAACAAACAGCATCATGAATGCCAAGGAACACATGAGACAGGTCAGGGATAAATTTATGGAGAAGTAGGGTTAAGTTATAAAAAAATATCCCAAGCTTTGAACATCTCACAGAGCACTGTTGAATCCATCCTCCGAAAATGGAAAGAGTATGGCACAACTGCAAACCTACCAAGACATGGCCGTCCACCTAAACTGACAGGCCAGGCAAGGAGAGCATTAATCAGAGAAGCAGCCAAGAGGCACATGGTAACTCTGGAGGAGCTGCAGAGATCTACAGCTCAGGTGGAAGAATTTGTCCACCGGACAACTACTAGTCGTACGCTCGCCAAATCTGGCCTTTATGGAAGAAGAAAGAAAACAGTAAGAAGTTCAGTTTTGCAGCTTTCAAGAAGCCAAGTGGGGGGCACAGCAAATGTGGAAGAAGGTGCTTTAGTCAGACGAGACCAACATTGAACTGTTTGGCCTAAAAGCAAAATGTTGTGTGTGTCGGAAAATGAATACTGCACATCACCCTCAACACACCATCCCCACCGTGAAAGATGGTGGTGGCAGCATCATGTTGTGGGGATGCTTTTCTTCAGCAGGGACAGGGAAGCTGGTCAGAGTTGATGGGAAGATGGATAGAGCCAAATACAGAGCAATCTTGGAAGAAAACCTGTTCTAGTCTGCAAAAGACTTGAGACTGGGGTGGAAGTTCACCTTCCAACAGGACAGCAAACCTAAACATACAGCCAGAGCTACAATTGAATGGTTTAGATTAAAGCATATTCATATGTTAGAATGGCCCAGTCAAAGTCCAGACCTAAATCCAATTGAGAATCTGTGACAGGACTTGAAACTTGTTGTTCACAGACACTCTCTATCCAATCTGACAGAGCTTGAGCAATATTGCAAAGAAGAATGGGCAAAAATGGCACTGTCTACATTTACAAAGCTGATAGAGACATCCCCAAAAAGACTTGCAGCTGTAATTGCAGCGAAAGGTGGTTCTACAAAGTATGGAGTCAGGGGGGCTGAATACAAATGCACGACACATTTTTCACATATTTGTAAAAAAAATTGAAAAACATTTTCCTTCCACTTCATAATTATGTGCCACTTTGTGTTGGTCTATCACATAAAATCCCAATAAAATATATTTACGTTTTTGTCTGTAACATGATAAAATGTGGAGAATTTCAAGGAGGATGAATACTTTTTCAAGGCACTGTATATATACAGTTAGGTCCATATACAGTAGCTCACAAAAGTGAGTACACCCCTCACATTTTTGTAAATATTTTATTCTATCTTTTCATGTGACAACACTGAAGAAATTACACTTTGCTACAATGTAAAGTAGTGAGTGTACAGCTTGTATAACAGTGTAAATTTGCTGTCCCCTCAAAATAACTCAACACACAGCCATTAATGTCTAAACCGCTGACAACAAAAGTGAGTACACCCAAAATGAAAATGAAAATTGGACCCAAAGTGTCAATATTTTGTATGGTCACCATTATTTTCCAGCACCGCCTTAACCCTCTTGGGTATTGAGTTCACCAGAGCTTCACAGGTTGCCACCGAAGTCCTCTTCCACTCCTCCATGATGACATCACGAAGCTGGTGGATGTTAGAGACCTTGCACTCCTCCATCTTCCGTTTGAGGATGCCCCACGGATGTTCAATAGGGTTTAGGTCTGGAGACATGATTGGCTAGTCCATCACCTTTACCCTCAGCTTCTTTAGCAAGGCAGTGGTCATCTTGGAGATGTGTTTGGGGGTCGTTATCCTGTTGGAATACTGCCCTGTGGCCCAGTCTCTGAAGGGAGGGGATCATGCTCTGCTTCAGTATGTTACAGTACATGCTGGCATTCATGGTTCCTTCAATCAACTGTAGCTCCCCAGTGCCGACAGCACTCATGCAGCCCCAGACCATGACACTCCCACCACCATGCTTGACTGTAGGCAAGACACACTTTCCTGTTAAGATGGTATCACACTATGTAGCTATTTATTTCTGCTGAGGTTAACCAGAAACATCTGGTAAGAGTACCTCATCCATATCTAGTGGTGGTTTCACTTTGCATGGGGGTGGACTTTCTCTGAACATTGTTCATGTCCGAATATCTGTGGACTTTTCTTTCACGAACCTATACACTTATCATGTATTATTTGGACTTATATGGTCCTTGAATGATGGACATATGTAGGGTTTATGTTATAAGGTGGTTGTAACATTAACCCATGGTTTATGGGCATTTATGTCCATATATTTTCTATATGCACTTTAATTAGTGTTTGCATTTTGCATTTTTTATTTATAAGCGCTGCACATTTTTTTGATGTATGGTTTTAAGTTCAGTATCTGTTAATGCTGATTGTGCTGGCTGCTCACTAATTTCAATGTATTCCATATTGGGTAGCGCGGTATTTTATTTATTACACATGTTACAACTGTATTTAGGGTGTAGCATATAACATGTTGCTATGCACCAGCCCCTGCACCCCCTGGGCCTCCCGTGATGGAAAGTGGGGGTACCTCTCCCGTGCAGCCGCTGTCACATTAAAAATTAGCGCGGTTTCTTAGGGCTTCACTCACACAGCTGTGTCCTTCATTCACAGTGACCTGTGAATGGATAAACTACAAGTCCCATTTTCTGCAACTGATCAATTCTCACATTCATTTCCCCCAGCTCAGTAACTGACAGCCCATACGGAGGTATGGGCATTGGGCAGAAAGCTGTAGGAAGTATCTGCAGGAATGAACATTGCACTCGTCATCCACTGATCATTGGTGCAAATTTAACCTGTGACCAGGTTACACTGACTTCTGCAGATATTGTTGAGCAATTCATACACAAAGCTCACAAGACAAACAGTGAAGTCTCAGCATTCTGAATGCACATTAAGCTTTAGGGAAGAGGAACCCAACTCCTGGTGCCAAAGAATTTCCCACCTACACACCAAGTTGTTATCACAACTTTATGAGCATCTATTACCTTGCAAGAAGAAAATATCTATCTGACTGTGAGATGTTTCACACATTTTACTTGTAGTTTAAAGTTCACAAACCTTGTGGCAAACTCCATTGCCAATGGGGAGGAGGGTAGGGGAATTTTGTATTTCAATACCAGCCATTTGTAGGACTGAAAAGTGGAGATGAGCTTGGGGCTCGGTGAACAGCAGAACAAGCTGCCCATATTTGGCAAGTTTACCCATCTGTTGTAAACACACTTCAGTTGGAGATCTGTCATTGTTATTTATGCATTTTATCTATTAATGGTACTTATATAGTGCTGACAATGTATTCAGTGATTTACATACAGTATATATATTGTACATTCTTGTCTCCTCAAGGAGCTTACCATTTCTCTTAAGCAGTGGATTTCAAATTTGCATGATTCATCAGAAAACATGAAAGTGGCTACCACTCCAAACGTTACTGAGAATCTGACACTAGAATGAAAAATGTGAATACAAGCACTTCATGTAAAGAAAAGCTTCCTGGAAAGAAAAGTCTTAATAGATATCTGTACTGTGCCACAAAGCTAATCTTTGCTCTCTTGAAGTGCTAAGATGCATAAAGAATATTCAACATCTGAGACTTCTGGGAATGTCAGAGGCCAGGTCCCCAGCTTTGGTTTGGCTCCCTGGCCCTTGCATTGTTACAGTATGTCCTGCAGTGACATAGAGGCTGCACATGAACCTACTGAACCAAAATTGATTTATTAGGATTATTTACATGAAGTAGACTTATTTATATAGAAACCATCAACAAGAGTGTGCATCCCATCTAAGAAGATAGCAAGTGTTTCAGGTGCCCATCTTACTTCAGTTGCCCATTGAGCTATTATTACATGAGTAAACTACATTACATACTAGGCCTTCCTTATTTGCAAGATGCTATTGCTCATCTAGCAATTTTATGCTCTCACACCGCTGCAAGAGTATGACACTCTCTCTTTAATTATGACTCTAGCATAATGCAAGTCTTTATGTTATTGTGCTATCCAAATGTCAAGTCCATTTCAGCAATCCATAAGTATGACATTTTTCAGAAAGCACACTGAAACTGACAAACCATAGTTATACATTTCCTTTATCTTTAAGCAGGGTAAGAAAACAACTGTTATTGTATCAGAAATGTATACAGTTAAGAGTTTCATGTCATATTATCAATATCTATTAGGAACTAATACCATTTTTACACACCTATAAAACAATCTTCTGCTATTACTCTGCAAATTATCAATTATGTTGGCCCTGCTGTAAGCTGAAACTTATCCTTCTATTCAGGAATGACAGGTGCTTTAAACTGAAAAGAACAAAATTGCTCATATATAGGAGCAACCAAGACAGGGCTGACAAGTAGGCACAAGAGGTGTATAGCTTGGGTATATTAGTAGAGGAGTGGAGCACCGTCAGCATTGAGACCTGCTCCTGCCTACGATGTGTGCACCAGTTACATAATTTACTGCACTATTAAGGAATTTCCACCCATCTGCTTTTATTTTCAGCCTCAGCCCAGTCTTCGCTCAGGTGTCCACCCTCTCTCCCATACCTGTCTCATATGTGACTACTGTGTGAAACGAGTGTTGGCCATCTACCCACTGCCAAACAGCACACAGTACTCAAGCATATTGTCAACAAACAACAGGGCAGGAGTATATGAAGAAGGAGCTCAATACAACAGCAGCAAAGCCTGGAGCATAGAGGCAGGCACAAAGTGTTATTTATGGGTGGGATATGGAATATTAATGCTATTTCTACCTGTACACGCATATGAAAATGCTTATAGGTGCTTAGAGAGAATGTTTTAAAATATATTGCTTCCTGGAGAAACTTTTACATAAATTGCTGCCTGGAGAGATTATATAATATTCTGCTGCCTAGTCTAGGCACTGTACTATATAACCTAATATTATCTGTATTGCTGTGAGCATGTAAGTAAATGTATATGAGGTAGGGACTAGGCAGAATAACTATCTTTGCTAGATTAAATTATCCTGACATTATCATGTATTTAAAGGGTAACTCCACTTTCGTGGGGAAAAAAATAGGAAATAAAGAAAAAATAATATAGCGTGTACAATTGTGATACAAGTCATAGTGTAATTGAATGTTATTAAAAATTACCTTTCCTTTTCAATCTGCAGCCACTGTAATTTTCTATAAATATAATGTAATACATCTGGAGTTGTTCTGTACACAGAATGTGGACTGACCACTCCCCAGAAACACCATTTCCTGTCTGTGTGATTGGCTCACCATTTTTGGTGAGATATTTCCAGTAGGAACATGTCTAAAGGAATGCAGGCCCAGCAGATTTCCTCATTAGTGCCCTGCAGCTGCACACCTGACTGATAATTATGAAACCGCTCCCATTAGACCCACTCAGGCTCAGAAGCACAGCGAAACACAGAGGGATTTCTTCAGGATAACAAAAGGTAGGAATCTGCAACAAAGGTTGTTATAACCCTTGCAATGTACATAGATCACCCAGAAGGGAATGTTTTTTTCTCAACAAAAGTGGAGTTATGCTTTAAACATATAGAAGGAGTCCAAAAATGTTTTACGTTTTAGCTTAGCTTCTGATGATATTTGACAGCATCCATGCTGCTGCTTTGCATGCTCTCCCAACTCCTTTCTACCTTTCTAGTCAATAAGGAACAAGCACATTACACTACACAGCAGTTACCATCTTGAGGGCTATGTTCTACAGTATATCTAGTTCAAAAACAATCAGCGATAAAGAATCTATCATCAAAAGATTTTCTTGAAAAGTGACCACTACAGTGCACATATTCTTTTTATTGCTTCTTCTTATTGCTTCTGCTACTGGCCAACAATGCTGACAGTGTTATTTTTTATTTTGTTCCAAACGAAGAACACAAAAGTTAAGCTATATATCATAATCACAATAATATATATTTCTTGCTGTCCTGCTTATACAGTAACTGTATTTTTTCTTCAGGAAATTGCACACCCAATTTCCCAAGAATACTCTGTAGGACCTTTCTAGATAGGCTGCTAGGATTTTAGGCCAATTTAGTTTTTTTTTGGCTCATCTGTAATCATTGATACAGATATTGATTTATTTTGGCTGTTCTGGATCTCCCAAGTAACAAGTTTAACTGTTTCCCCCTGCCTTCTGGAAGTTTCTAGAACATAGGAATTGGAGAGTGGAAGGGGCAGCTTGAGTTTTTATTGTGCTTCAGCCAATCCCTGGGGAGGCATGCCCAGTAGGTGGCTGGCGTGAATATAAATGTTGTGGAAGCAGTCAGGGTTCTTGTCCTGCTAGAGAAGTTCCACTTTGGCCCTTATAAGATAGTTCTATTGGAGTCTGCTGATGTTCATCGAGGTCCCAGCTGTAGCAGAGCTGGGGGACCTAATCCTAAGTATCTTTGGAACTAGCTAAAGGAATTCACCTAACTATCTGTTCTAGAGAGATCACAGAGGAGTGCCTGGTAGAAGCCGGTGTAGCTGTGGTGTGGCATTTATATAACCTCTCCCTTACTGAAGAGTGGAAGCTGGAAGTGAGAAGCTATCGGGTAGAGGGCCTAGAGGAAGCTAGGAACTGTGCAGTTGTCCTTTGACATAGAGATGTCTGGTGGAATCTAGAAAGTGTTCATCTGTCCTGTGACTTTGTGAGTACTGACCTGAGCTCAAGATCCTGGCGATAAGTACCAGTGATAGCTCCCACTGAGTCAGCTCTTACAGGGTCTCAGTTCTGGACATTTATGGCATATATACTGTACAAAGAGGCCTAGCCTAGTGAAATGTGTTGTTTTCTACTGTGTTCTGGAGTATTTCATACCAAGCTGCACCCCTCCTTCTGTTCAAGTTTATCATCAATAAAGCTTAAAAGGACAATCCCTAGATTGTTTACTGGAGCATGAGTGACTGGCAGCCTCTGTACTGATTGAAAAGAACCAGTTAAAATCAGCGGCTCCTGCAGGAGCAGCAGTACAACTCAATCATGTAAATTTATATTCTATACTATCTCAGCCTAGAAGTAAATAATATAACTTATCCGGCGATTAGGAACAGAAAACGATAATTGACACCTAAGAGTCTGCAATAATAATAAAAGTCATAAAAAATATAAGCCAATAGGTCCTCAAATTTAGTCTGTCAGGCTAAAGCAGCACTATTTCATGTATAATACACAGACAGATCCTATTAACCTGAGATAAAAGCACACCATGAATACTGTTCAAGTGATTGGATGGCAGTGTCCTGAAAAACAACACAGTGTAAAATCCTCAAAATCAGTAAAAACGCAGGTCATAGTTCATCTGAAGGTTCATGCAGATGTATGGGGAGACCACCTTCACCACACCTCATGATCCCGCTCACTTAAGAATTGCACTCACCAATAATATATCAATAGACCGCTTTTGTATACAAAAACTCGTGTATGCAGACAGGGAAACACCTCTGTGGATATCCTGATTGGATCACCTGGATCAATGGTGTATGGATGTTCTTCCTATATTCAGCCAAGCTCTGACTCCACAGGCAGTTCAGTTGCTCTGCTAAAAAAGGGAAGCAAACCTCATAATGTGAACCTGTAAACGTTTTATTCCCATACAGCAAACCCCCCTTCTCATATTGCACTTACAAACATCAATAAACAATAGCAATCGTTATCAAACAGCACTCTGTGCAGTATGTCTCGATACTCTCCACTCCTGGGAATTTGGTCATCCGCAGTGATTCCTGGGGGGGAGACATCAAAAACAGCTGACAGATGCAGCAAGCCCTGTGGTTGCGCATAGACGCGTTTCCTGGCTTGCAATTTTATAATTTCTAGAGATCAGGCAGTTTAACCCCTTCAGCAATCATAGATAGCTCAACCACGGTCCTCACCACAAAAAGCCATAGACTGCCCTGAAGCAGAAACTGACAAACTCAATCTAAGCCGATTGGCTCATGTATGGGGCTAAAACCATCGGCTAGCACAACCTATATAGTTGTAAGATGTCCGATATCACTCTAGCTCAAATTAATACATAAAATCAGTATGCACAAATGTATACATCCTTAAAGAAAATTATTATATTATAAAATCAATCCTAAAAGCAATAAACATTAAAAGACACTAATAAAATTAAAATAAAATGAAAATAAAAGCTGGCTTAAATCATCCCTATACACATCTATATAAACTCAATCCTGAAGTCATTAGCAGTGTGAAACCACTAGTGAGTCCTAAAATCTATGTGGCTTAATTCATCTAAATAGTAGCATACAACCTATAATCGTAAATCTTTGCAATCATCCAAAAGAATAGTGAAAGGGACACCATTTTGGCTGACCTATTAATACGCTCTATATGTATGTAATCATTGTTCTGGTTAGTATTTACACATCAGGGTAAAATCAGACTAGGCTTACAATGTATATATACCACCCCTCTATCTAGGCAGAGGACCTAATCTGATCAACACGTCAGTGAATCGTATCTCTTTCCCAGCTTATCATACAATGGTATAGTTCCTTCAGAGCGGTACCCTATCTCTGTTCATTCAAATGGCATTATACCTACTCCTCTCTACTCCCACTAGGAACTAACGGGTTGCGGAGATGGGTACGTGTCCATATTCAACACGGTCCCATCGTCCCTTCCCTATATAATCTGTAGTTATTAATAACTTGCTTCCTAGTTGGCACATGTATAGATATTATTAACATCATTATCATACTATTCCGGGGCTTTATTCAGAAAGGATCAAAACCAGGGTCAGCTTATTAGGAACTAAATGTGTTGGATTTAAATATTTTATATATTCTATAATAACAAATATATTGTTTTCCCCAAACTTCAGAGACAAAAGTAAAGCTTTCTCTTTCATAAATTTAATAATGGAAATATTCTGGCGCATGGAGAATGAGTGAATAGCTTTAGTGCATAACGCACTAGTAGAGACTGGGAATGAAAAAAAACAGTCTACAAAGTCCATAAAATGCAATAGTCCATAGCTATTAGAAAGCATTATATTGTGTACCAGCGGCTGCCATCCTCAGAGTATTGCCCACTTCTGTATCAAGATATATGAAGAGAACAGGGTAACACCACCTAAGTGTAGTATTAAAATAAACACTTTATTCTCATGGATTAGGAACACTCATGGCATATGGAGCAAAAGATCGCTTGTCATGTATATCAGCAGCATCGGCCGTTCATTGCTGTCCTGTGGGAACCGCTAGGGATCCTGTCAATTGTAGATGGTGTGGAGACAGCATGGGTGCCTTGTGGAAGCCAGAAAGTCTAAACAAACCAGCATGGAACACACGGACAGAAGTGATGTCACCAGGAGAGAGAAAAGGCCAGAAGGAAGACAGGCTACGTGCTCGGAGCCTATAGCTCCTTCTACAGTGAATAAAGAAGATCCGGCACCAATGGAAATTACAAGTGTAGCATAACCAGCTGCAGCATTGAAAAAAAGTCCCAAGACCACAAAATCAAATAGACAAAAACCCTGCGCTTGGTTATGGTAGGTATAAGACTGTAGCTAAACAGCAACACTAGTTCATACAGCGCTCTATCTGTATACAGTCCCAAAGTCAGTCCATGTAATGATAGAACCAATCTAACACTCAGGAATCAAAGAAACTTTAAAATCCCATTCCCATGCATAGAAGGTGCTTGTGCTCTTTAAACGTAGATTAAGGTGCTCCACAATGCAATATGGGTGCCCCACATGGATGTACACTCACCCTTCAACATTGTCCACCTACTGCTAGTGTGGTCATATGCGCTTGTGGGGTGACCCCTAATGAACTGTTGATTTCCTTGGCTCCTTTAAGGTTGTTTCCTCCAAATATTGTAAATGGAGATAACAAGAATAAGAAAAAACCTCATTGCGCAACTCTCTTGAAACAATTTATTTAAAATTGTCTAAAAACTTTAAACAAGCTGTTACACTCACATTCTCTGGTGCCTATCATCCCCGGCACCCGGCGTGTGTTGCATGGGGTAATCAGCCCATGTAGATGTGAACCGCCGTCTCTGGGTATCAGTTCGGCTGAATCCCTTGGTGGATAGTAAGGGCGGAAGTCGCTATGGCGCGGACAAACTCAGCCAATCAGCGGGGCTGTCATCAGGAAGGGAGTTGCGCAATGAGGCTTTTTTCTTGTTATCTCCATTTACAAAATTGGGAGGAAACAACCGTAAAGGAGCCAAGGAAATCAACAGTTCGTTAGGGGTCATCCCACAAGCGCATTTGACCACACTAGCAATAGGTGGTCCATGTTGAAGGGTGAGTGTACATCCATGTGGGGCACCCATATTGCACTGTGGAGCACCTTAATCTATGTTTAAAGAGCACGAGCACCTTATATGCACGGGAATGGGATTTTAAAGCTCCTTCTACAGGCCTAGAAATTAATTGCTATGTGCTGTTATTTAAGGTGGATGAAATGCCATGGCCGTGGGACTAAAAGGGCCAGGGGTTTCATCAACATAAGTCCATGTGGATTGAATTACAGTACAAAAACAAAAAAACATATTCCTCTATTTAGTTTTTGTTTATTGTACTCCTTAAAGTAGAGTTCCAGGCTAAATTGAAACTATTTCTTAATCAACTGAGCACCCCACCCTCCTCATTTTTGGATAATTTTTTTATACCTTTTTTCTGTCCTACACTGCTGCAGTGAGGTACGTCATCATCGGCCCCTCCTCCTCCCCCCCGCTGCCTTCTGGGACCTCTGTGTGTCCCAGAAGATCACGGGGCCATTCAGAAAGTGCAGCACGACTGCAGCACGACGGTGGAAACCGGCTGTGAAGCCTGGTGGCTTCACTGCCAGTTTCCCTTAGTTGCAATGTCAGCACCTGCACCTGAGCTGATGGATGAATCGGCTTCGGTGGGGGCCGACATCATGAGATTCCTGGACAGGTAAGTGTCCTTATATTAAAAGTCAGCAGCCACAGAATTAGTAGCTGCTGACTTTTCACACTTTTTTTCAGAGACTGGAACTCCGCTTTAATTCAATCCACATGGACTTATGTTGATGAAACCACTGGCTCTTGTACACGGCCACAACATTTCATCCACTATAAATAGCAGAACATAACAATTAATTCCTAGGCCTGTAGATGGAACTGTAAGCTCCAAGCGTGTAGCCTGTTTTCTTTCCAGCCTTTTCACCTTCTGCCCGTGTGTTCCATGTTGGTTTGTTTGGACTTCTTGGCTTCCACGAGGCGCCCATGCTGTCTCCACAATATCTACTGCTGACAGGTTCCCACAGGACAGTGACGAGAGGCCCATCCTGCTGATATACTTGTTAAGCGATCTTCTACTCCATATTCTGTGAGTGTTCTTAATCCTTGAGAATAAAATGTTTATTTTAATACTGCACTCAAGTAGTGCTTTCCTGTCCTCTTATTATATCTATCACAAACTTATATATTTCAACTTACAGGTCTCAAAGACAAAGGGTATGTTTTGCAGTTTTTGATATGTAGATAGCTTAATTTTTTAGGTTTAATAACCAGGATGTCTCCCATGCATGTGGCATCAAGTATAATACTATATAGTATAACATATTATGGCCAAAATCACAGACTGTGTTTTTCACAAAAAAAACAACACATAAGAGTCTACAGATGTATTTTTCTACCTACAAATCACAATAACAGAGTATGTAGGACTTTGAGGTTTGGTATTTCGGTTAAAGCCTAACTCCACTTTTGTTGAGAAAAAACACATTCCCCTCTGGGTGATCTATATACATTGCAAGGATTATAACAACCTTTGTTGCAGATCCTTACCCTTTGTTGTTCTTAAGAAATCCCTTTGTATTCCTCTGTGCCTCTGTACTGACTGTGTCTAATGGGAGAAAATGAAGGAGAAAAATTTTCTATTTTCAAAAATGTATGAAAAACTATTGCTTGAGGTGATTGTAGCCGTATTAGTGCAATTGTGCCAGAGAAAATTGAGTACTGTCCGTGATACTTCTTTTATTTGAACTAACATAACATTTTTCAGGACAAGCTTTCGGGGTATCTCCCCTTCCTCAAGGACCAAGTACTGCTTGGACCTTGAAGAAGGGGAGATACCCCGAAAGCTTGTCCTGAAAATTTTTATGTTAGTGCAAATAAAAACAGTATCATGGACAGTACTCAATTTTCTATGACAAACTATGAAACTGTTTTGTTTTTTTTCAAAATTTTCAGTCTTTTTTTTGTTTTTTCAGCAAAAAATAAAAAGCCCAGCAGTGATTAAATACTACCAAAAGAAACCTCTATTTGTGGGGAAAAAAATGTTAAAAATTTCATTTGAGTACAGTGCTGCATGACCGCGCAATTGTCATTCAAAGTGCAAAAGTGCTGAAAGCTGAACATTAGTCTGGGCAGGAGGGGGGTTTAGGTGCAGAGTAAGCAAGTGGTTAAAGTAAATGTAAGCCATAACAATTAACTTCTATTATTTGTACCATTTCGCTCTTCTAAATATACCATTTAAAGTGTTTTGTTATTCATGTTGTGCAAAAATATCTGTTGTATATAAGTGCAGCGCTTCAACAACTTGTGCATAAATTAGTACATAATTAACAAAACAATCAGTCCAAGAAAACATGAACAGATGATGTGAAAGTCCATTACACCAACAGCAAGATCCTTTAGTGAACCAAAGACATAAAGTACAAATCCTCAGTGGAACTAGAAATGCTGTGATAACACTGCATGTCCTCCAACACAAATCACCAGAGTGCCTATGACCCTCGTGAGAGAAGTCAAACACAGCACTTATTATGCTGAATATTCTCCAGCCCAGCAGCCCATGGCATGGTCTCTCCCCTCCGAGCGGTTCCTCCTTACAATATTCTCAGGATCCAGGTATTAGTCATGTAAAAATTCAAAATAACACTTCCCATAGTGTAAATTCTGCAAATAAATTTGTTAAAATTGGTTAAAAACACTTACAAAATGTCGCACATGAAATCGGCATTAAGAAACAAAGCTATACTGCATGTATGATTTTTCATAACAATGATTATTTTCAGCCACCTACCTATTATTTTCAGATCTGAGTATAGAGTATCCTGCACTGTGTGCTGGCTGCTATATTTCTTTTTCCCTTTTTTTGCTCAGCGCTTTCAGAATTTTCTACAAATATCTGGTGATTTTGCCAGAAAATATAAGAACTGCTATTTTTTGTGCTTTTTGTCTGTACACAAGGAGGACTTATGGAAAATATGAGGGGAGAGGAGATGAAGAGAGGTATGTGTTCCTTGTAAAGTAGGCATGGCTGACACCATGTTCTTAGAAATTCAGAGCTGTGTTGTCATGTCAAAGAGAAATTTAGGCGCACACTATATTTCTGACACATCAACTCATATTTTTCTGTACTTGCAGCCTGTTCAAAGGGATAAAACAAAGGGAAATGGCATGTATCCCAGAGATGTACTATTTTTTGTTTATTTTTTTTTTCTTATCAGTTCTGCTCTTTGGATGTACAACGTATGTCCAAAGAGTGAGGAATAAAGCAGTGTTGTGCTTGTTTTTTTCAGCCAACTCCCGGCTGTAGAGTGAAAATGATCCAGCGGCTGTATGGTCACCGACAATTTTTACAGTGGAGGGCATGGTCTCTCCCTTCAGCTCTTACCGGGAACACAGGACCACATCAGAGGGCTTAAAAATAGCAGGCAGGAGGAGACCAAAGAACATTTGTTCTTCGATCTTCTCTGCCTGGCAATAAACCAGGATTAATGATCATTTAGTCACTTCTGGTTTCAGAGCCATCATTCTCAGACTGATACAGCTAGAAAAGCATGTAACTGAGCAGATCTCTGCTTGGTTACATGCTTTGGATGGCAGGGTTGACATTGAGGTCTGTTAGACCCTAAATGTCTCCATAAAGAACATCTGTCACCTGCCTAGTGTTATTACATGGGGATTTATCAACCCCTTGTGATAGCAATAAAGTTAAAACTTTTTTTTTTTAAAAGTTAAAAAATAAAATTATTAGGGGGGCGTGACCGGAAGCCGACGAGAGTGGACGTGTGCTCTGGGAGCTCCGCTAGAGCAAAGCACAATCTGCAGCAATCCATCCTAAGGAGAGCGAGGTGAGCAAAGCAGCCATTACATCTAAACTACCCTCCTCACCAGCTACATTTTGAGCCCAGGATTGAGCGGATCGGTGGCCGGCACCCGGGCACTCAAAAATCGAGGCTTTTGCGGCCTACGGGCGCCGGACCGCACGGTGGTACTCTTGGAGCACCGTTCCTCCATCCACCAGCTGAAAAAGACAGGGCACCCTCTGAACACCTGCCCTAACAGTGAGAACTAAACAAAAAGAGAGTAAACGCAGCTAGTGAGAGAGAAAAGAGAAGCACAGATAGAGGTTGAAGACGAGAGGCCCCACCTGCTGTACATAAAATAGGCCCTCCCTCATCCACGGGCCCACCCGCACCTGGAGGTCCCCGGAGACCGACCTGAAAGCCTGGGGTGCCACCATAGTACCAGCGGCAGCGAACAGTACCACCCGTTTGGACGCAGGTGCCCACTTTAGGCCGCGGCTTCACTTCAGGCCTAGGCCGACGCCATCTTGGTACACCCAGCGCCTCAGATCGGCTTCAGACACACGCCAAACAGACCCCAAGGCGTCCCCATCCCTCAACATCTTATTAAGGAAACACATAGGGGACACAGGGGATCTAGCTCAGAGACCACTTTATCCGGAGCCTACTAAGGCCTACAGTTAGCAACCAACCTGTGGAGCCTCACTGCTATGCTTGCCAGCAGCACCACCACCATTATCTCCTATGATCTGATTGCTTCAAACTTAACAGTATGTCCTTTCAATTCCTTGGCTGATATGTAGCAATATACCCTCCAGGGGGGAGAAGAGAACTATACAATAAAGATGACAAATACATGATGTTCCGGATCTAAGACCCACCTCTCTATCTTAAGCCCCCACTCCGCAACATTAGCACAAGTTCTAAAGGGGGCTATATCGTTTCCTTCCCCGGGATATTGAAGGTTACATGGGCAAGATTGGCTTCCAGAAACACACATACAGGGGATACAATCCACTACCCCAACTTCACCCTCACCAGCCTATGGAGCGATACCTACTAAGGTCACAGTCCCCAGCCTCAAATAATATGGCTGACTCACAAGACCCCACAGACACACCAAATATGGCCGAAGGCAGATCACAGTCGAAAACTATGCAATCATCCCCAGACCCATCCTCTGCAGTCACTGTTGCAGTTTTGGATGTGAAATTACAGACCCTATTACAGGACCTGACCCACAACATTACCAAAGAAATGGGGAAGATAGCCCAAGAACTCAGGGGAGAGATAGACAAACTGGGGGAGCGCACTGACACCCTAGAAAATAAATTTGACGAACTTGTGCAATATGTTCATGTACTAGAAGAAGACAATGCTTCCTTGAAACATACAGTCTCTCAGCTCCAAATGCAACAAGAAGACCTGGAGAATAGAGAACGCAGCCAGAACCTAAGAATTCGAGGAGTCCCTGAAACGGTCAGTGATAAAGAAATTAGACCTTATCTCTTGGGGCTTTTTGTCACCCTAGCCCCCCACATCCCAGACATAGACTGGCGATTAGATAGAGCCCATAGATCCCTAGCACCGAAACCTCCCCAAGGAGCAAATCCAAGAGACATTATAGTCCGCTTTCATTTTTACGAAAGTAAAGAGGCTTTGACCATAGCAACACGCAACAAATCACGTATCGATTTTAAGGGCAACAGGATCCAGATCTTTGGAGATCTTTCACCCATAACACTGGCTAAAAGACGCAACTTCCGACCTATCACCATGCATTTACAAAACCACCAGCTGCCATACCGCTGGGGATTTCCCTTCCGCCTCTCAGCCTCTAAAGATGGCATACAGTACTCCATCAGAGACCTTCATGAATGCGAACAGTTCATGCGGAACCTTGGATTACCACCCATTCCTGAGGGAGAACTTCAACTACCCCCTCTAAATGTGAGACCCCCTCAGACACCAGCTAGGATATGGTCACCAGTGCGTCAGAAATCCCAAAGGTCTTCATCCACCCCCCAAAGATCAAATTCTTCCAGATTCCCAACCTGAGGATTGCATCCCCTAGAGAGACCTTTTACCTTTGTATGGCTGAACTGAACTCAGCTCATATACATCTCAACCTGGAAGCCTTGAAATTCTAACTGTCCCAGAGGTCACCCCATAGGAAGATGTTGGGAACTTGTGTTTGTTTTTTCCGTTTTTCTTCTCCAATCCTTCCTGGTAATACACTCGGGAATGTTAGTGCGACCGGAGTTGCACCCCTTAAAATCCTTGGGCGGCTGCCCAGGATCCCTGAGGTTTTTTTTGCCCTCAGGCCTTTCACTATTTTTTTTTTTGTTTTTGTTTTTTCAGGTTATACAATTTAAATGTGTTTCAATTTCAACCTACAGTAATAGCACGAATTGCTTTACTTTGTTTATGTTTGTTTATTTGGTACAGAGACAGTACCCAGACAAACATAGCATCACTATACATTAGATTTCTTTGCATGGTACTGAGTCTATATGTTCCAAGGTCATATTCATGTACTCTATTTGTTCAGGCACTGTCAGCATTATATAACTATATAAGTCATGGCTCTTAAGATATACTCTTGCAATGTTAAGGGTCTGAATTCCATTCAAAAAAGATGGTTGGCCTTGAAGGAATTCAGATCCTCAGGTGCGGACGTGATTATGGTTCAGGAGACTCATTTTAAAATGGTTAATCCCTTTAAATTCGCGGCCAAACAATTCCCTACAGCCTTTGTGGCCTCTGACCCTTCTGGGAAGGCCTGTCTTCATTCCTAGACCCACAAGGTAGATTTATTCTCCTGAACTGTGCTCACCTACGTACGCATTTTACCTTAGCTAATATTTATGCTCCCAACTCAGGACAAATAGGATTCCTCCAAAAAGTTTTTGAGAAATTACAATCATACTCACAGCCCTTTATGATTCTAGGTGGGGATTTTAATATGTGTATGTCGTCAACTAGAGACAGACTTTCCCTCTTTCAGTCTACCCCCCCCTGCACAAGCTCAGAAACTCTCCACTTCTTTCCGCAAACTAATTAGATCTCACAATCTTTTTGACACATGGAGAATCCAACATCCGGTAGGCAAACAATATACCTTTTATTCTCCCCCACACAAAGTATACCAGACTAGATCACTTCTTTGTTACTGCTCCACTGCTTTCTGGTGTGGTCTCCTCGGAAATAGATCCCATTACGTGGTCTGACCACGCGCCTATTACCCTTGACCTAAGTCTTTCAGCTCCTACCACTAAAACATGTAATTGGCGCCTTAATGAAACATTACTGAGAATACCCGAAACCCAAAATAAACTACAACAGAAAATTTCGGAATTCTTTCAACTAAATGAGGGGTCGGTTGCGGAGGTTTCCACGTTGTGGGAGGCCCATAAGGCTTCCTTTAGAGGGGAGTGTATTTCAATGAGTTCACGACTAAAAAAAGACTCGAATAAGTTGAAAATAGAACTCTTGGCGAGGTTGCGCACGGCTGAACAAAAACTTTTACAAGCACCTACCATTGATCGTTTGAGAAACGTTGTTGGGGTGCGCAACCGCATCAAGTCGTTAGCTATGAGCAAAATTTCTAAATCAATACTATGGTCTAAACAAAGGTTTTATGAATATGCCAATAAGCCACATAGAATGCTCGTTCAAAAACTCAAACCGAGGCCACATATGACAATTCCAGATCACCTAATACAGTCAGATGGCAAACCAACTCATTGCCCCCAAAAAATGTCCCAGGTCTTTGGTAATTATTACAAAGACTTATATAATTGTTTGACTAAAGACCCAGCTTCTATATTTTCACAAGAAAAATATAATTCCTTTATGTCCACTTTGCAATTACCTAGAATATCACCTGAACAACGCACCCGATTGAATGCACCCATTACCCCTGAGGAGTTGACAGAAGTGATAAAACATCTTCCCACACACAAATCCCCAGGTCCAGATGGACTTCCATATTCATATTACAAAACCTTTTTACCTATCCTAGCTCCATATTTATTAAAGTTGTACGCTTCCTTACAAAAAGGCACCATCCCGCACACCCAATTTCTTAGCGCATTTATAACGGTATTGCCTAAACCAGGCAAGGACCCTTCACACCCAGATAATTACCGCCCAATTGCACTGATAAATTCGGACTACAAAATATTTACGAAAATCCTTGCCAATAGATTGTCCTCTATTCTACCGCATTTGATACATAATGACCAAGTGGGATTTGTCCCATCAAGACACGCAGGTGATAATACAAGAAGGACAATTGACCTTATCGACCTCTTATCTAAGACTAAAACCCATGCAATTGTCTTGAGTTTAGATGCCCAAAAGGCCTTTGACCGCCTAAGTTGGCCATTCATGTTTGCTTTCTTACAACAGTACGGCTTTTCAGGTTCCTTCGTTAGGGCCCTACAGGCATTATACTCTATACCCACATCACAAGTAAGGTTGTCTTCTCACCTGTCGCAGGCGTTCCCCCTTAGGAATGGCACAAGGCAGGGCTGCCCCCTGTCACCTCTACTTTTTATTCTTAGCTTGGAGCCATTGGCAGCGGCTATAAGAGCCCACTCAGACATTCGGGGGGTACGGCTGCGACAACGAGAGTACAAACTTTCCCTCTTTGCTGACGACATTTTGTTAACTCTAACACACCCTCACACCTCATTATCCTCCCTGCATAATCTTTTGGAATCCTTTGGTTCTATATCTGGTTTTAAGGTAAACCCATCCAAAACAGAAGCCCTACCTATAAACATTCCTAAAACCCATCTGGATCCTTTACAGACCAGATACAGATATCAATGGCGCACTGGGTCACTCAAATATCTAGGAATACACCTTACCCCCACATATTCTACACTATATTCGGCTAATTTTCCTCCCCTCTTTGCTGAAATCAATCGCCTTTTAACACAATGGTCTGCTCTTCCATTCTCTTTACTAGGGCGAGTTAATGTCCTAAAAATGTCAATACTTCCTAAATTGCTTTATTTGTACGAAACTCTTCCTGTCCCCATCCCATTGTCTCAACTTAAAACACTTCAAAGGAAATGCATGCGCTTCATCTGGAATAACGCATCTCATCGTATTGCAGCATCTGTGGTAACGGCCCTCAAACATAGAGGAGGACTAGGAGCCCCAGATCTAATTAAATATTATTATGCTTCCCATTTAAGGGCACTTACCTCGTGGACAGCTAGAAAAGCCTCAAGTAGATGGGCTGAAATAGAATTGAGTGTAACCACCCCAGTGCACCCTTGTTATATGTTATGGCCCTCATCAGACAAATATCTACCTCAATTGAAAACTTTATGCCTGGGGCCTATGCTCTTTACCCTCTCAATTTGGAACAAATGCTCTAAACGTTTCTCTCTCTCTTCACCTTGCCCACCCCTTACAAATGTCCTCTTCAACCCAGAACTTCCAGATAGCCTATCATATGACCGAATGCTACCATGGACCGAGGCAGGGATTTTCCAAATACGTCATCTAGTCAACCCAATATCGCTCGGACTGATGACTTTTTCAGACCTACAGAGCAAATATAACATCCCTAACACACATATCTTATCCTATTTACAAATTAAGCATTTTTTCTCCTACAAATCTCCGTCTCTAACGCTTGAGAAACCCACTGACTTTGAACAACTGTGCGCCAAGGGTCCATATGAGCCTAGACAGATTTCATTAATATATAAAATGCTCCATGACAGTATTCCAATGACTAATATAACCCATAGCTATATGAAGAAATGGGAATACCTCTTGGGTAGGCCCATTTCCCTGGTAGACTGGGGGAAAATCTGGAGTTCAACTTCCAAAGTCTCTAGGTGTGTGGCACAAAAGGAGACGGCAGTCAAAATACTTTATTTCTGGTATAGAACTCCTGAAGTTTTACATGCGCGTCACCGAGAGACGTCAAATTTATGCTGGAGATGCAATAGGGACGTAGGAACTCATCTCCATATTTTTTGGGAATGCCCCCAAATTCAACAGTTCTGGAATCAAATTCGGGAAGTACTACACACATTATTTCACATTGATATCCCCTTAAACCCTCTACATTATATATTAGGACTCCCAATTACAGACCTTAATAAGACCGAAAGAAAGCTTATATCATTTATTATACTAGCAGCAAAGAGGGTAATACCTCAATGCTGGCTTTCCACCTCTCCACCATCCTTTGTTCACTTTCTTTCCACCCTGATGGAGATACGCAGGATGGAACATTTGACAGCAATGATTGACGACTCTATGGCACGATTTTATAAGATTTGGGAGGTGTGGGACACATCTCAATACTCCCCAGGGGTAAATTGCCCATTCTGACAAGAGCACAATAATAGGGTTCTAAATTAACATGTTACTATGGCTTCAAAGCTTCATAGACCTTGGTACCCTCCATTTAACTTCCTTTCCTTTCTGAAACTCACTAAAGATGTGTATAAGAGAC
>BLSH010122152.1:411663-426136 GCA_018402905.1 Glandirana rugosa | reverse complement strand
ATAAATGTTTTAACATGCACGATTATATGTTTGTTCACATGTACACGTGGAAGATGCCAGTGTGTACATCCTATCCCCTGTCGAAAGGAGTCTATTTATAGACGATACTTACATTTTGTACTTAATATCACCTATCGCGGAGGTAAGTGTCACATTTGTTTATCACGTACTTGTATATGTTTTATGTATTTTTAGGTTATTAGGTTATCACTAGTTTATTTATAACAAATTTGTTTATTATTTAATAATTTTCAGGTAAACACTAGCTTACCACATATTATTTAGGTACTCCACTTTCGCTAGTGTTTAAATCTAGTCAAGTGCTGTTGCACAAGCACTTGTCGTGAACTGATCTAAATTTGTGATCGCTTTCACCTCATGGATTTATTATACACCATTCGATCACAAATGGACTTTTAATAATTTATTATTTGTTTAAACAATATTTATTTGATCACTATTGGATTATTGGATTTTTATGTATTTTGTATATGTTCATGCACTATTTGTTTACACTGTGAATGGAGGCGCTATCCACTATAATTCATGTTTTACATTCATAGCAGATATTTATCTGAGGAAAGCTGTCCCCTATCCTACATGTGTGACCGTAGAAGGTGCACATGTACACTTGTTTGTATATTAGCACGTACAATTTTGTAAATAAGGAGGCGCTGGTTGTGCACAAATATAGGTGTAGAGAACTGCTGCAGAGGTAAAGATTAGGCCCAGCAGAATGTGTCTTCTACATACAGCCAGCTTTACCATTACCACCTGCAAGGCTTCAAATCCTCTTGCCTCCTAAAATCATGTAAAGGAAAGAGAAACACAAGCCCAGAATTCCTTTTGAGCACCAACTAAACTCCCATGTGGTAAATATACTATATGTGTAGTTCCAGTTGTGCTATATAGTTTCTTTTTGTAAAATATAGGGAGTGTGCTCAGTCCACTCTTGTCCTACAATCACAGAATACCTTGTAAACTGTAAAAAAAAATCCCTAAGATTTATGTGAATGGGCATGGAGTGAGGTTGGGGGGGGGGTGTTCAACTAGAGCCCTTCACTGTCATTAGCCATTGCTTTCATGCTGGCACCACCTGGAAATTCAACAGGATCACAAGGTTAAAGCTGAATTGCAGGTGTGTTTTTTTGCATAGTTACATTTATTCAGCATGGACCCATGTAGGTATGCATATTCCATACCTTGTTGATCCCTGTGGAAGCAGAGAATTACATTACAATCTCCACCTTGTCCAATCACAGAACACCTTACATTCGCTGAGAAAGATCTGGGACCAGGAAGACAGCAAGGATCACTGTAGTTGACTATAGTTACTATAGTGATTCTCTGCTGCCACAGGGATTGGCCAGGTATGGAACATGCATACTTGCATTGGTCCACATTGGACCAATGTCACTATGCATAAATATCCATACCTGGAATTCAGGTTTAAAATAAATAGAATAAAGATTTAAAAAGGTAAAACAATGCTGCCAGAAAATACTTGTAAGCTGCAGTGCATTACTGTTTTGTTTTGGAGTTTAGATACACTATAATAATACACAGTGTGATGGACCCCATACTCAAGAGGAGTATGTCCACCATATAAGCTTCCCTTGCCTGGTACCAGCGCGATCCAAGATCCCTTAGGCCACCCAGTCATTTGTCGAGACATCTGTGTAGGGTGGTAAGAAACATAAAACAGTTTATTCAAACACAGGCACAAAGAGATATACACTCTGGGGACAATCACCCTTCTTTGCATAATGACTCAGGGTAGGGTAAAACTAGATTCAGTAACAAGAGACACACAGGTACATTCAAACTATTCAACAGTAGACAGTCTTATCAGCAGGGAGGGCTGTTGGAGATATCCCACCCCCACCCTGCCTCCGGTCTACATGCTAGAAACACATAATGCAAACATTAAAGAGGAGCCAGGCGTGGTAACAATGGTGGCCAGTAATAGTTCCAAAAGCCCGGTTGGGAGAAGTGTGACTGCCCTGTAGCTTAGGAACCTGGGACAGCAGTAACACTTTAAATCTGGTTGAAAACAGTGTTATTTCCAATGTCAGTGTCAAGCAAATATACCCAGAAATAGTCCCGTACAAGCACATAACATTGATAACTTGGCTGGTTCAGGGAACAGGTAATCCAGGGAAACAAGGACAGAAACTAAATGGGACTGGTACTGTCACAGACAGTATCAATGTACCATCTCAATGATGACAGCTACTGTAACTTGTGTCATGAACCTGCACATCATGAGAATTATAATTAATCTTTTAACTGGGATGACTGCGGTAAACAAAATTGCCCGAAACTTACAGAAAGTCTTGCTCTATTCCCTGATATTTCAGAGTCACTTATATTAAAAATATATTTTAAAAAATTGTGTATCCATGATCTACTTCTATGATGTCGATTTTTTTCTATTGGCCACAGGTATTGACAACTCCATGTTGCACGGAAAAATGTTCTTATGCTCCCTTCTAAATTTCCTTATTTTTGCTTTATCCTTTATCTTTAGTGCAAAAAAAGACAGAAGAATACTACTGTGTGTACCTGAGTTTATTAAATAGCTTTTATGCAAATAAAGTCATTTATATGCATAATATACATTGCATTGTTCATTTGATACACCGTATATTTTGACATTTATTTTTACCACTTTAATTAAAAAAGCAATAAAATTACTGTAAAAAGAAGTTTGTAGACCATATTTTTTCACAAACAATTTAATGTTTAAACGTACACAACTGCCTGCAAAAAAATCCAATAAGTATATAAAAATAGATAGCTGTAAGGTTTAACAAAATACAGTTTTCAAAGCCCCTGGAGTTAGTAATTTTCTTCACAGACAAAGGCAATTGTAAAAGCAATTACAAGTTATGGTGTTAACCCAACATGAACTCCTACATGCAATGTACAATACTAGTTATCTTTGTGTGCTTCCTATATTATGCTGCCTATTGCTCTTTAGTCGCCTTTTAGGAGCCAAAAAAATACAGCCACAGTTACAAGCAGAAATGAAATGTTTCCCAATAGTTTGCAAAGGGTGACTACTTCACGTTCTGTGTAACTTATCTGTGTCACTGACACTTCATTTTGTTACTTGGAAATAGCTTTTCTGTTTCAACAACATCTACCTCTCCTGGAGCTTCATTTCAGGGTTAAGGGTGAAAACTTTTATATAGTAAAAGAAAATAAATAAGTATAGCTGATAACCTCTATGGTAAGACTAGCTGAATCTAGTGTTTAAAGCAACCCTTTCCTTTGCTGATATTTATATCACTTTACATTCATTTACAGGAGCATAATGAGTGAAAACAAACTGAGGCCAAGACTGTGTCCAGGGACCCAGCAACTAGTTCATTGGGCACTGCTATTGTGGGTCTCACACAGACTACAGCAGGTGAAGCAAATCTGTTAATCACATTTCCCATATCAAAGATACATTTGCCCTTCCTGTGACAGTCATCTGTCACTGTCTTTCTACACATCAGATGCCAGCAGAAGCGGCAAGAGATGAAGATGATGATTTGGCTGTTGACGTAGGATATGGAATCAAAATAGGCAGTCTTTTTAGATTGATAATGCTCCATTTTTTGCAGAAAGATTAAGTGTGTTGAAATAACTGATAAAGTGAATTATGAAAGTATATCCATCTCAATATGTTTGATTAATAGAAAAGTTCACATTAATGATTTGCTTATGTAGCACCCTCGTCCTAGAATAAGGTTGCAGGTAAATTTAGTAGTGCTGGGTGGTAGTCAGTCTGGCTGATTTGTAGTGTTTTAGAGGTTAAATGGCTTTATTCCAGTTCTGTGTAGTTTCTCCCTTCTGTCAGTAGGTGGTACTGTTGACATTAGATTGATGAGCTACGGTATACTCAGGTTATGGATAAACATACTTTTCTCAGCCAATCAGATTGGTAGCATTGCATGCTGGGAAAAGGTATTTACCTGGAAGAAGTCAGGTGATCGGAAAGTTCCCACCCTGGGCTGCGGCCTAGGTGGGTGTGCATCATGTAGTTCCTGGCTGCTAGGCCTGAAACCTGAGGCCTATCCAGGTGGTCACCGGTTGCTAGGCATGTCCGAGGCCTATCAGGGTGTTCATGTTATGCTAATGAAATCCTGCCAAAGATATGGAAGCGATTCTGGAAGAGATGAAATTCTGAGGAAGCACCAGGGGTGACCCTTCATGAGCAAGAGGCTATGAAGCGGCTGTGAGGATTTCAGGAGAGAACTTATCCAAGAGAATTCATGTACAGGAAGACAGGAAGCTGTGAGTAAAGTTTAATTACTGACAGCCTGTCCTACAAAGTACAGATCTGCTGGTTTAGCTTCAAGGCTCTTTTTCCTGTACTGCTGTCTGCCTTACCTCACCAATTTTTGTCTAAGGAGTTTGCTTATTTGTTGATCGTTCATTAACTGTGTCCTGTGCCCTTCCCCCTCTCTCCCACATTTCTTCCTGTTAGAGAAATAAACTTCTCTTTTGTTTAAGCATAAAAGTGACTGGCACTCAACTTCTTTTCTTGCTCATCACCCAACATGCCCAACACCCTACACCCTGAGGATTGTGTAACCCTCCCCGCCTCTTAGAGTCACCATCAGGCTCCAGGAGAATCAGGGCAGGCACTACACTTATAAGTATATTATATTAAATGTGGTAGCCTTCATTACAGTAATGTTATAATAGTGGAAATTTTTAGGTTATGGTTTGCACAGTCAGAATAATACTTTGCTATAGGATATAGAAGAATACAAATAAAATGAGACAAACAAACAATGAATCTAGATGCATATAAATTCCTAATCATTTAAGCCCTTAATGCAATTTCACATGCATGGAGCACAGAAATGTATCACTGACCTGTAGAGACAATGGCTTTGTTTCTGCTAAATTTTTAGAGCTGAGAAACTAAATGACTTGTGCTTGGAGATAAATATGAAGAAGATGATGTGCAGAAATTGGAGTGTAGAAAAACGGAAGGAAGAAGAAAGCCCAAGGAGAGAATCTTGTAAGTGTCGTAGGATGAGATTCGTCCAGGTTTAGGTGTGAGTCTGTACAATTATTTTCGGGTCCAGCCTTCTAAAATACTATATTCACCCGGATCCCATAGCTCATCACCACAGGACTCCCTAGAAGACTCACAACAAGCATTTAGCTTGATCACCCTATGTGCAGAGACAATTATATACTCCTCATGCTCTGTCAGGGTGTCTTTCAATCCTAGAAATGTAGGAACTCATATACATACATTTATTTGATGGACCCACCTATATCTGGATGAATCTAATCCTACCATACATACAAGGTTCTCTCCCGAGGCTACTCCCCTTCTTTGTGCTGTAATTGCACCAATCACGCAATTACAGTATATGTTATGAGACCTGTGCGCTACCAATGTAATTTAAATCCTTTCCCTATATTAACTATGTGGACAGAGCTGCCAATGCTATATGTATCCTCACATATGCTAGTATATTTTTCTTTGTGTCAGCGCAGTGCTTAGTCCTGTGTGTGTGCAATCAATATATTTATAAATTGAATCAAATGATGTGTATGTGTCATAAATTCATGTCAAATGTGAGCAAATAAATTATACATCACATAAATGTGAGATCAAACATCCCAGTGCTGCAAACAGAATTGTGAGGGAGTCAAGTCCAGACTCCCAGTTCTGTTAGTGAAATAAAAGATTCCAAAACATATGTGAACAACTCATAAATAACCAATTATGAATCACATGTATGTGGGACCACAGTCCCAGTGCTGCAAACAAAATTGTGATGGAGTTGAAATTCAAATAAAATATACAGTTCTACAACACAATGTTATACACTTATTCAATGCAGTAATGTTAACTTAAATATTTTCACAGATATTACCAGTATCTACTCTGGGTGTTACTTTGGACTACTATATGGATCTGCATTCTATCATCACTTGGTCTGCCCTCCATTTTGCCCCTTTGGTTTCTGTGGGTCACGGCAGATGTCCGCGAGGACCTTCAATCCTCAGTGCTAACTCAGTGTTTAACTTGGAGCTGTTTTGTAAGTAGTAAGGCTTTTTGATTTTATTGAGGAACCATCTGTTTGATTATATAATACCATAATTTTGTTAATCACTTTATTTGTTGTAGATATGTACCTTGCATCTACTCCTGAGGAAGTGGGCGAGATCCAGGAAACGCATCGAGTTCTTGAATAGAATGTGTTGTACAAGCATGCACCAATATCTTGACTGTATATTTAAAATAATATTACAATTATGGGTGACTTTATATTGTAACACCTCTTGTGTTGATATATTATATTACTACAAATCAGATCAATCGTGTTTTTAATCTGATTTTACTGTGATGAGATCTGTATACATGTTGTATTCCGCTTTGATACTAGCGATATCTACTTTTACATTTCTTTTTTTTTGTAATATGTTTATTGAGTTATATATAATACAAATAAACAGCACTGATCACAATACTGTAGACAAAACCAGTAGGATACATGAAAATGAACAGGTAAAAGAGAGGAAAGAAAAATTATTTAAAAAGGAACAATGTGGTGTTTGGGTGTTATGAGGCAATTAGTTACCTTTAAGGTAATACCTGTGTACTGATTTTAGACAACCTAGAGGAGCTGGGGGAACATACAATGAACACATAAGAAGCAAAAACCTTAGACAGAATAGATCTCTTGCTTGTTAATCCGAGTCTAGATCATGGAATGTCTGAGGGGGCGGGGAAGGGCATTGCAGAGGGCCAGAGTGTGGAAGTTCAGTTAATTTCAACTTGCCCAATGTTCCTGATATATTTGCTCTCAAGTACCAGTCTGTGTAGCAGAAAGAACGCATGTGGTGGTTGATTTCCTCAGAGGTAAAGGTATACTCCATGTAGTTCCTCCATCTAGTAAAAAAGCGTTTGGTAGGTTTGAGGTTTTGTTTGAGAGTGTCTAACTTCTCAAGGAGAAATAGACTTTGGAGTGAGCGTTTTACCAGTCCTAGACGTGGTGGAGTTGGTTGGATCCAGTGCCGCATGATCTCCCTCCTTGCTGCCAGCAAGCATATATGGGCCCATTGTGGGACGTTGCCTTGGTTCGTAGCTGCTGCAAGGACTGTCGTCGAGTTATAGCTGAATAGACAGAGCATAGGGTCCCTTGGCAGGTTCAAATGTAGGACTTTGCTGATGTATCCTAAAACTCCCTCCCAAAAAGGAGAGATCTGATCGCAGCTCCAGAGTCTGTGATATAGCGTTGGGCTCGACTCGGAGCACCAAGGGCAGGATAGCAGAGAGGGGTCAGATGATCCCCTTAGAAAAGCACAGTAGGCCCTATGGGTGATCTTGAACTGCGTTTCTCTCCAAGTTTCTGAGATTATGAGGCTGCGGACCTGAGCCGGGGCTTCCTGGTTGTCCAAGTACTTGGTCCAAGGTTGAAAGGGGACTAGAGCATATTTGGAGGCCTGATATTTGATGATGTGAGAGTAAATGTCTGAGACGGAGTATTGGTTGTTCGAGAGCAAACGGTCTATAAATGAGGCTTCGCAAGGGTGTTGCGTAGGGCCGTTTCGAGACTTGATGAAGGATTTCAATTGATGAAATTGGAAGTTCTGAGATGGAGGTAACAAGAAGTGCTGAGCCAGTTCGAGGAAGGGTTTGGGCGTGCTGGTACGAGAGTCATAGATCTGGTCTATTCGGTGCAAGCCCTTTGTTAGCCATTGCTGGAAGGTTTTGTCACTTACTGATGGTGAGAACATAGGGTTTACCTGAATTGATAAGTGTCGCGAAACACCGGAGGATATATCCAGTAGTTTCCGCACCTCTCTCCAGGCAATGACCGTATCTCTGATAATGGAGTTATTCTTAAAATGAGAGGGTAGTGATGAGAGCTTGGAGTGCAGGATCTCTGAGAGGTTGTACGGGGCCACCCAAGCCTCCTCCAGCATGTGGCTGGAGTATCTTGAATTCCCGGACAGCCAATCAAATTCCTGTCGGAGAAGGCAAGAAAGATTGTAAAACCTTAGATTAGGGAGACCTGCCCCACCTTCGCTCTTGGGGAGGCAGAGCTTATGGATAGAGATTCTGGGTTTTTTGCCTCTCCATATGAACGCAAGGAGAGCTTTATGTATTTTTTTGACATCTCGGTGCTTGAGCAATAACGGGAGGGTTTGCATGGGGTAGAGCAGCCTGGCAAAGGATATCATTTGAAGAGGTGACATCTCCCAAAGAGCAAAATGGGAAGGGTGGCCCAGGCCTCCAGCTCCTGTACAATTTTAGCTACAATCGGGGGGAAGTTGAGACTATATAGTGAAGCAGGATCCCTACCAATATGAATGCCCAAGTAAACAATATGATGTTTACTTATTATAAGGGGAGATGACCCCATTCAGGTCCCCGAAAGCCTTGGTTGAGGGGGAGAATTTCGCTTTTGTCAAAATTAATTTTGAGGCCAGAGCATTTTCTGAAGATGTCGAACGTATCTCTCAGAAAAACAAAATCTGCAGGAGGGTTGGATGAGAACAGCAGGATATCATCCGCAAATAAAGCGGAGCGTAATGTTTGTTTGCGGAACACGACCCCACTGATACCATTTGGAGCGTTGAGTAATCTAGATAGCGGCTCGATTGCTAGGTTAAATAGGAGGGGGGAGAGGGGGCATCCCTGTCGTGTTCCTTTCGCTAGGTGAATATCGGGGGGAGATAAAGCAATTGGTGACCAGGCGGGCTGTTGGTGTGAGTAGATTTTCTTTATGAATTCCAATATTGGTCCCGAAAATCCCAAGGTCTCCATCACCCTGAACAGCCAGGCAAAACTTATATTGTCGAAAGCCTTTTCGGCATCGAGTGAGATTATTGCAAAGCCTTTATCTGGACACAGCCTGGCGTGCTCCAGGGTAAGAAGGACTTTACGGATATTGAGAGTAGCAGACCTGCCTGTGACAAAGCCTGCCTGGGCAGGGTGGAGCAGAGATGGCAGGAGAAGGGCTAGGCGGGATGCGATAATTTTGGATAATATTTTGGCATTTATGAGGGAAATCGATCTGTACGAGCCCAGTTGGAGGGGGTCTTTACCTTTCTTAGCAATTAGCTTGATATAAGCCTGGGATCCTGAGGGAAGGTAGGGGCCGTCTGTCCATATAGATTTATAGACAAGTGCTAAAGTGTCTGGGATAAAGTCCTGAGTTCATTTATAAAAGTCTGCTGGGAAACCATCTGGGCCCGGCGCTTTCCCCCGAGCCAGGCTTTTAATTGTCGATTTGATCTCGTGTTCCGAGATGGGAGCGTTTAGTGCCTGCAGCTGTTCGGCAGTGAGAGAAGAGAGTTCCATGCCCGCTAACACTTTAGCTGCTATGTCTGGGTCAATCTGGTCTTCAGCATAAAGGGAGGAATAAAACTTGGTGAGCAGGGATTCTATCTCTGAGGGCGCAGTTGTTATGTTCCCTTTTGGGTCTCTAAGAGCCCCGATATGTGTAGGTGGATGCCGGCCTGAGCATAGCCTCGCCAGGAGTCTGCCCGCCTTGTTGCCATGTCTGTGAAACAAAAGGGACGTGTGGGATTGTCTGAAAGTTTCTTGGCAAGCTGACCAATGGTCAAAGTTTTGTTTAGCTTGCTGCCAAGACCTAATATTGTCTGGGGAGCGTGTCAAGTTAAACATGTTATGCGCTTCCCGGAGCTTGAGGCTCGCCTGTTTGTAATTTAACTGAGCTTGGCGTTTGTATTGGGCCGCATACAATATAATGCGCCCCCGGAGAAAGGCCTTTCCAGTTTCCCAGAAAAGGTTGGGTGAGGACAGGTGTTCCCTGTTGGTTTCATCAAACTCTGCCCAAGCATTGTGGAGGGTGACCTTAAGGTCTTCGCTGTCTGCCAAGTAGGAGGGAAAACGCCTGGTCCTGATCGTATTAGTGGTGGAGAAGCCAGTGAGTTGTAGGGATATTGGGCAAAGATCTGAGATCACCATGGGTTCTATAGAAGTGTGAGAGATGCCTGGAAGTAGGGAGGGGGAGACAAACAGGTAATTAATTCGGAAGAAGGAATTATGGGGTGAGGAAAAAAATGAGTATTCTCTATCTGTCGGATGGGAAATCAGCCAAGCGTCAGTGAGATCCAGGGAGGATATGGTTTGAGCTAGGCTGGTAGGGGGGGCTGTCTGTATGGGGCGATGGGGGGATGCTGGGGAGCGGTCTTCAGTAAGGTGCATTACCGAGTTAAAGTCCCCTCCCATGATGTGGTCCGCTTCTGGGATTTGTAGTGCCCAGTGGAGGAGGTTGTTGAAAAAGGCCTGCCCAGGGGAGTTGTCTGCATAGATATTTGATATGGCCAGGTCGCGTTCGGCAATTTTTAAGTGTAGTGTGATACGTCTCCCCTCCGTGTCAGATTCGGTTGATCGAAGTGAGTGGGAAAGTTGTTTATTAATTAGAATGTCTACTCCAGCTTTACGGCCTATAGCCAGGGAGCCGTAGACCGAACCAACCCAAAGCTTGCGGAGCCTAGGCAGGTCATCCGCACCAAGATGTGTCTCTTGAAGAAGGGCCACATCAGCTTTTAATCTCTTTAAATGTCTCAACACCTGCATTCTTTTATTTGGGGAGCGAAGCTCCCTGACATTCCATGATATTACCTTCAAGTTGCTTCCGTTCTCCAGAGGAGCCACGGCATCGCTGATAGAGATATATGAAGTATCTTGTACGTTAGGAGTTGTAGAGAAGCAATGGCTTCTCCAGAGACGGGAGCTCGGAGCCTAGGTACAGAGTCTATGATAAAGAGTAAGGCACAGGTTGAACATGAAAATGAAAACATCACATTGGAGAAAGAACCTTCATTTGGGGGGGAGCCCCTATAACGCGCTAGGGACTTCATTTTTTTCCCTATGGTACGCCGTCCATCATGCTTCCACTATAGGAATTTCCCTATAGCCCTCGGAATGCAGAATTCAGCCGAAAGGGAGGATGGAGAAAAGGAATGAAGAGAAGAAATAGAGAGAGAGGGGGAGTAGAGGGGTGGAGAGGATAAGGGGGGAGACATGTAGTAGAGAGAAGAAGAAAAGGGTGGGGGTAGGGGAGAGTTGGGGAAGGGGGATTGGGAGGGATAGTTATACATGACCCGGCTAAGACGTGGTGGGAGGGCTAACCATGAGCAGAAGCAGTGTAACATAACAAGTCTCAGGCCCCTGTTAGAGAAGAATCAATATAGATTACAGTGCGCTTGTGCCAACATTAAGCAAAAACCATAATGAACAAAGAACTATATTCCCTTAAGGGGGTAGAATATGTAAAGTTACCAATTTTGTCCTTTGAAGTTAAAGAACAACGTTCAAATAAAATGGAGCTTGCCAACTTACGGTACCCCCATTACCTGGTGTGGTATGGGGAGGATAGAACAGTTAACTGGTAGCGTCATAGGAAAAGCACAGCAAATAAGAAACTGGGGCAATGCGAGATTTAGCTGTTTCCTGAAGTAGGGTTGGCCTGTGGGAGGCCAAAACTGACTTTTTTGTGAGGGGGGTGTGGTGGTTACCCGATTTGGACAGGGACAGGGCCGATCTCCTTGGGGCAGTTGATGGTTGCGATGGGGAGTGGGGCTCCTGTTCCATCTCGGTCGGTTGGAGGTTTTCCAAGAAGGATTCAGCTTCTGCTGGAGAGTGGAATGTTAAGCGGTCACCTTTGGCGGTCAGAATGCAGAATTCAGCCGAAAGGGAGGATGGAGAAAAGGAATGAAGAGAAGAAATAGAGAGAGAGGGGGAGTAGAGGGGTGGAGAGGATAAGGGGGGAGACATGTAGTAGAGAGAAGAAGAAAAGGGTGGGGGTAGGGGAGAGTTGGGGAAGGGGGATTGGGAGGGATAGTTATACATGACCCGGCTAAGACGTGGTGGGAGGGCTAACCATGAGCAGAAGCAGTGTAACATAACAAGTCTCAGGCCCCTGTTAGAGAAGAATCAATATAGATTACAGTGCGCTTGTGCCAACATTAAGCAAAAACCATAATGAACAAAGAACTATATTTCCTTAAGGGGGTAGAATATGTAAAGTTACCAATTTGGTCCTATGAAGTTAGAGACCAACGTTCAAATAAAATGGAGCTTGCCAACTTACGGTACCCCCATTACCTGGTGTGGTATGGGGAGGATAGAACAGTTAACTGGTAGCGTCATAGGAAAAGCACAGCAAATAAGAAACTGGGGTAATGCGAGATTTAGCTGTTTCCTGAAGTAGGGTTGGCCTGTGGGAGGCCAAAACTGACTTTTTTGTGAGGGGGGTGTGGTGGTTACCCGATTTGGACGGGGACAGGGCCGATCTCCTTGGGGCAGTTGATGGTTGCGATGGGGAGTGGGGCTCCTGTTCCATCTCGGTCGGTTGGAGGTTTTCCAAGAAGGATTCAGCTTCTGCTGGAGAGTGGAATGTTAAGCGGTCAGACCATGGAGTGTTGCAGGGTAAGCCAGGCTAAACTGTACTCTTTGGTTATGGAGAGCCAAGCAGGTGGCCGAGAAGGCGTTTCGTCTTCTCATTACGTCTATGGAGTAGTCAACAAATATTAGGATAGAGCAGCTTTCCAATGTTAAAGAGCGTGACTTTCTGAATGGGTAGATCAAGAAAAAAAGGAAGGGACCGCACTCCAGTATCCAAGACAAATTGCTGATTTATTGTGAGCCAAAGTGGAATAGACAGTCAGTCTATTCCACTTTGGCTCACAATAAATCAGCAATTTGTCTTGGATACTGGAGTGCGGCCCCTTGCTTTTTTCTTGATCTACCTATGGACCTGGATTGGCGGCTTTCCGGACCCGCACCTGAATACCTCGGCACCCGTTGATTCAACACACCTGAGCGGGCCAGCTCCTCTTCTCCTTTCAGCTGTGACTTTCTGAATGTTTGTAGGATAGCCTGTTTATCTGTATAGTTGCGATATTTGACTATCACAGGTCGGGGCTTTGAGCGATTTTCAGCTGGCTGGCCGATGCAGTGGGCCCTTTCCACGATACAAGGGACGCGGAGGCCTAGTTGCTGGGGTATGGTGGTGGTGCAGAGTTGCATGAGCCCAGAGGTTGTAACTGATTCTGGTATTGCAATTATGCGGAGATTATTCCTCCTGCTTCTGTTTTTGAGGTCATCGACCTTTTCTAGAAGCTCCTTTTGGGTAGTGGATAGCCTGGCTACTGCTGCGGTGAGCGCTGTGGAGTCATCCTCCACCGCAGAAATGCGTTCTTCCGCGTGGCTCAGTCTGGCGGATTGTAGCTATATCTCCTTATGAAGCTGTTCCAGGCCTTTAAAAACTGCCCTGTCTACTGCATCTGCAATCATGGGTGTTAGCAGGGTAACAACCACCTGTGCGATACCTGTAGTCGAGGCTGGGTCCGGAGGTGCTTGCATTTGTTGGTCCGAAAAGTTTGTTTGTTGTGGAGAGGCTTCATTCGCGGCCACTTCGTTCGTCTGACCGATCGTTTTAGACGCCACGATGGCCTCGGCGCGCTGTCCCTCTCCTGTTGTCTGGAGTGGTGTCCGAGCCGCGGATCGTTCCAAGAATCGGTCCATCCCGTTCCCCCTGGGTGCAGGTAGAAGCAAGAGGGGTTTCTTTCGGCTAGTAGCAGTGTTTTAGCTGGATTTTGGAGGAGCAGAACGGGAGCTAGTGCTTCTAGCTCCTCTCCATAGAGCGCCGTAACCGGAAGTCTTTACTTTTACATTTCTATTTCATAGCTCGTTAATCACATCGGTAACTCACCGACTCAACAATTTTTCCAAACACTCACTGCACACATCGCCACGTACCTTGACCTACCTCATGTCATTGAAGGGGACTTCAACTCGGTAATATTCCCCTCGGAAGACAGACTGATAGATTCTTCATGTAACCCCCATACCCATATCAAGCCAACCTCCTTATTAACATAATGGGCAGACAGTCTTTCCCTCAAAGACATCTGGAGACTAGCTCACCCAGAAGGCAGAGATTTTTCCTTCTTCTCACCCCCCACAAATTGCTATCTAGAATCAATTATTTTTTTCTTAACCCCCACATACTCACTTTGGCTCTCGACTAGTGTTGAGCGAACCCGGACTGTAACGTTCGGGTCCGTACCGAACTTTAGGGTGTCCGTGGCACGGACCCGGACCCGGACATTTCAAAAATCGTTCGGGTTCGGTCCGGGGTTCTGCTATTTTACTCCACGTGTTGAGAAGCTGCAGGGCAGCCAATCAACAAGCGTTTCACTGGTTTGCCCTTAGAAGCCATCACAGCCATGCCTACTAATGGCATGGCTGTGATTGGCCGGTGCATCATGTGACCCAGCCTCTTTATAAGCTGGAGTCACAGTGCTGCAGTCACATGCTCCTTGGGTTAGTGTAGGGAAAGGTAGCTGACGGCGTGAGGGACAGATTTTAGCCATTTTAAGACCTGATCCTGCATCCTGAGATAGATTACTTTACTACTGCTGTCTGTGCTGTTGCTCTGAGGACAGATAGCAGAAATTAGAGATTTCA
>BLSH010122152.1:374942-401298 GCA_018402905.1 Glandirana rugosa | reverse complement strand
GGCATCGAAAATAGGGGCAAATACCCTAGCACCGGTATCTTCCTCCGAATTTTCAGAAACTCTTATCACAATTAAACAAACCCGCACCTCCACTGTAAGGGACTAAATAGAAACTCTCTCAGATACACTCAGTATCACACCCCCGGAAACGTCTCCGATCTCTCATCGAACGGGCCAAACAAGGGTATAAACACCTTGAAATCTAGAACCTTACTAAACACCTATCACAACTCGCTTGGGCCTGACATTGCAAGCCCAGGCATGGCTTGAAAGCCCACAGGCACCGTGCCTGGGCCTGTAAAGTTTTTAGCAAGCCCAAGCCAGGCCCCGGACCGAACCCGAACGATTTTTGAAATGTCCGGGTCCGTGCCACGGACACCCGAAAGTTCGGTACGGACCCGAACGTTACAGTCCGGGTTCGCTCAACACTATCCACAAATCATTCCAAGATCTAAAGTTCCACAAATATGGGAACAAACCGGGCAAGCTACTCTCTAGCCTCTGCAAAGGCCCCCACACTATGACTCACATAGACTCTCTCAAAGATAAATCAGGGAATGTCACCTCCACGCCCAAACAAATTAACACTATTCTCAAAGACTTTTAAGCCTCCTTCTATGGCCACGATCCCATAAACGGGGATAAAAGCTACGGCCTTTTTACAAAAGGTCATCCTAGCAACCATCTCCCAAACTCACCTTTCAGACCTCAATGCTCCTCTAACCACTCTAGAAATCTCCAATACAATCAAATCACTTTCCCCAGGCAAGGCGCCAGGCCCAACGGCTTCGCTTCTGATTTTTATAAAACGTCAGCACCATCTATAATTCCCACTCTCAAAGCGGTCTTCCAGGGAATCCTTGACGGCAACCCCTATCTACACATGGGCCACCAAGCCTACATCAAACTCATACCAAAAAAGGGCAAAGACCCCTTAGATCCAGGCTCCTATCACCTTATCTCCCTCCTAAATCTAGATTCCAAAAGTCTCTCTAAAGTAATAGCTAACATGCTAGCACCCCTCATGCCCTCCCTCCTACACCCAGCACAAGCTGGCTTTACCCAAGGTAGGTCTGCCACCTCGAACATCAGGAAAGTCCTCTTGATTCTGGAAATGGCTAAGGCAGGGTCTGTCAGAGATCCAGCAATTATAACACTGGATGCTGAGAAAGCATTTGATAATCTAAGTGTCCAAAGGCTGTCTATGATACTGACAGATATTTGGATTCTCCGGCTCTCTCTGCCATCTCGTAAACGCAATGTATTCAGTCCCATCAGGGAATGTAGTTGCCGCGGGCCTTATCTCTGACAGATTCCTCCTCCACAAAGGCACCAGACTGGGCTGCCCCCTATCCCCACTCCTTTTTTATTTGGTGTTAGAACCGCTATCCCGATACTTAAACGCACATCCTAAACTCCGTGGGGTCCAAATAGGTTCACAAACGCTGTAAACTGCACTTTTCGCGAACAACATATTTATTTTCTCTGCAAACCCGATCTAAGACATGCACATTATACAAGAAACATTCTCCTGGTTCCGGCTCTGTTTGGGTCTGCGCATAAATTTCTCCAAGCGTGAAATCCTGCCCCTCATTCAAACACACACTCCTTCGTGGGCATCCTTGTCGACCTTCCCAATAGCCAAAAGACACATAATTTATTTGGGTATTAAAATAGGAAAGACCCCCTCTTCTATCACTTGAACCTTCTCCCAACGATCCAAAAAATTACACAAGAATTGAGCCAGTGGGCCAACCTCCCCCTCTCTCTTCTAGGCAGATGCCATCTGTATAAGATGGTCAGCTTCCCAAAATTGCTCTATCCCCTCCAAACAATTCCACTACTGCTTAAACACTTGCGACATCCAACGCCTCCACTGTGCCCTGTTAGCCTTCCTATGGAAAGGTCGCAAACTCTGCATAGCTATGCATAAACTATTTTCACCCAAATCTGATGGAGAAGTCAACCTTCCTGACACAAGACTGTATAATCTTGCTTGCCTTCTGAGGGTGGGCTTAGACTGGACTACCAAATCCTCAAGATATTCCAATTATACACTTGAATCTGATATGACAAGCCCATATGATATCTCTGCACAGTTGCACTTTGGAATTAGAAATATTCCACCACATCTAAAAAACAACCTTCTCGTACGTGACACGACAGTGGCATAGTGTGAAATGGAAGAAAACTCCAGGTGCCTCCTGACATGTCAAAACTCACAAACATCTGTGATCACCCCCTGTTTTCGCAGGTGCAACAATTCTCGGCTTACTCACTATGGACTAAATCTGGTTTATGTAGATTCAGTCAGATTTTTGATGCGTCATCAGGGAGGCCTATACTCCCCACTCAGATCCTGAACAGATACAAACTCCCATCACAACATCACTTACATATCTTCCAAGCAACAAAATTCGCTTCCAGCACCTGCCCCCTCAAATCACATTGCTTCAAGAGCTCTCTCATTGACCTTTTTCTTCAACGAGACCTACATAAAATCTCAGACCTTTATGAATCCTTGGAAACTCATTTATCATCCTCCTCTAAGTACTCAACCTCATCAAGTTGGAATAAAGACCTACACTCTCTGGAGGCTCAAATTGCCATTTTACTAGGCTACAAATCCACCTGCAAGTACATAACCAATGAGTTCTGGAGAGAGCAGCAACTCAAGATTAGGGATGGGTGAACGGTTCGGCCTGAGCATAAGTTCGGGCCAAAATTTCGCTGTTCGGTCGTTCGGTGAACATCCAAACAAATGGGACGTTCGACCATTTGTTCGATCCCCCGAACCGACCAAAATGCAATGCGGCACTGAGAAATGCATTGCAAGCCCTGATTGTCTGTGAAAAGCTTCAGCCAATCAGAGCACAGAGCACTGTCAGAATCATGATTGGACACTGTCATCATGACTTTATCCAATCATGGCTCAATACTGCCCCACAGTTTAAAAGTATTCTTTAAATAGCAGCCATTTTCAGTGTGATCTCGGCTGGAGAGAGATAGAACAGCGCTCTGTTCAGTGCTATTATTTAGCTAGTGTGCTATTTTGCTTTAATTATCAGTGTAGAATATTAGATTAGTGTCAGTTTAGGGATAGTGTGAGTGTGGTGAGGAGGACCAACATTCAGCTTTGCATAGTGTGCAGCTAGAGTAGGGACAGCTCAGATAGTTTCAGTGTAGTTTAGTGAGACTGGGTCATTCATACATACATTAGTGTATATGAAGAGTAGGGACATCTCAGATAGCTTCAGTGTAGTGAGACAGTGTCAGTAATCTTTACATAAGTGTATAGCTAGAGTAGGGACAGCTCTGATAGTTTTAGTGTAGTGAAACCGTGTCAGTAATCTTTACATCACTGTATAGCTAGAGTAGGGACAGTTCAGATAGCGTCAGTGTAGTGACAGTTGAACACTATCTATTTGGTTGCATTATTGCAAGTTTAACTCCATTTATTTCTGTGTGTGTTACTGCCAGTTGAATGCCATTTACTTCTGTGTGCGTTACTGCCAGTTTAACGCCATATAGTTCTGTGTGCGTTACTGCCAGTTTAACGCCATATAGCTCTAAGTGCATTACTGCCAGTTTAACGCCATATAGTTCAAAAGTACGTTACTGCCAGTTTAACGCCATATAGTTCTAAGTGCGTTACTGCCAGTTTAACGCAATTTACTTCTGTGTGCGCTACTTTCAGTTTAACGCCATATAGTTCTAAGTGTATTACTGCCAGTTTAATGCCATATAGTTCTAAGTGTGTTACTGCCAGTTTAACACTATTTATTTCTGTGTGTGTTATTGCCAGTTTAATGCCATATAGTTCTAAGTGCATTACTGCCAGTTTAATGCCATACAGTTCTAAGTGTGTAACTGCCAGTTTAACGCCATATAGTTCTAAGTGCATTACTGCCAGTTTAACACCATATAGTTCTGTGTGCATTACTGCCAGTATAACGCCATATAGTTGGGTGGGTGTTACTGCCAGTTTACCGCCATATAGTTCTAAGTGCGTTACTGCCAGTTTAACGTCATTTACTTCTGTGTGCGTTACTGCCAGTTGAATGCCATTTACTTCTGTGTGTGCTACTGCCAATTTAATGACTTTTACTTCTGTGTGCGTTACTGCCAGTTTAACGCTATACAGTTCTAACTGCATTACTGCCAGTTTAATGCCATATAGTTCTGTATGCATTACTGCCAGTTTAACTCCATATAGTTCTGTGTGTGTTACTGCCAATTTAACTCCATATAGTGCGTTACTGCCAGTTTAACGCTATATAGTTCTAAGTGTGTTACTGCCAATTTAATGCCATTTACTTCTGTGTGCATTACTGCCAGTTTAATGTCATATAGTTCAAAGTGCATTACTGCCAGTTTAATGCCATTTACTTCTGTGTGCATTACTTCCAGTTTTTTTTTTTAATATCTTTATTAAAGTTTTCCATTTAGACAATAATAAGAAAAGTCAAAAAGATAGACACAACATCAACATTCCTATTCCGCATTACATTTTACCAAAGGTGTTCATGTTCCATCCTTCCCTTCTCTTCCCTGCTTTTATTGATTTTATACCATTCTAAGCCCCCACCAAGGGAGGGGGGAGAAGCATGGGGGGAATCAGGGAAAGAAAAAAAAAGGGGGGGAGTGGGGATGGGAGGAGGACCCTCACCACCCCTTCCACCTCAAAGAAGCAAGTGGTTAACACCGATGGGGAAGGGACAAAAAAAGGGGGTGGGGATCCCCCCTTACCTCTCCCTTACACCTTTTGTGCTCAATTCATAATTCACTTCACTTCAAAACCATAGACTCCCACGACATTTGGGTCCAAAACCAGTCGTGTATATCCATATAGTGAGAAAAAAAATGAGGAGATTACCTCCATCTTCTATATTATAATGCACTCTTCACCCTACTAGGTGCTACCACCCCTTCTATTCAATTTCTAGTGCATAACCTTCCATACCATATCAAAATATTACCTTATCTTCACCATTACCTTTACAATGTATTCCCTTCCATTCCCCCTCCCCTCTCCCAGTTCCCATAATAGTAACCTAATATCCCTATATCCCTCCGGCAAACCTCCCACTCCCCCCCAAAAAAAACAAAAAAAAACAAAACAAGAATTCTGTCTCTCCATCCTGCATCCAAACGGGAGATCATACCCAGGGTCCTCGCCAAGGCTGTTTCCACCTCATGGCTTTGCCTACTCCTCCGATATTTCCAAGGAGTAATACATCCAGCCTGCCCATATATTTTTAAACCTCTCATGCTGATCTCTAACCACATGTGACCTCCTTTCAGCCTCCATGATTCTATCTACCTCCCTTTTCCAGTCCATCACCGTGGGGCAGTTGGATTGTTCCAAAATCTAGGTATCAATACCTTTGCTTCATTCAATAAGTGCAGTGTAACACTCGTTTTATAAAATTTGGTGAATGATGGCATACCATGGAAAAGGAAGTGCAGACGGGTGAATTCTATTGGTCTAAGTGTCATCTTCCTAATCCAGGGGGCTATCCCTTCCCAGAATGGTCTAATCTTAAGGCATGTCCACCATAGATGGAGGAACGTGCCTCGCTGGTCATATTCCCGCCAACATCGGGCGTCTGCCCCAGGGGACATCTGCGTTATACGCACTGGCGTCCGATACCAAATCGTTAGAAATTTATATGACATTTCCTGTGTTTGTGAACTTTTGGAGGTGCAGTGTGTTGCTTTAATCATCCTTTGAATCTGTGTAGATGTGAATTTAAGTTCCATCTCTCTTTCCCATTCCCTTATATAGTATAGAATTGTATTTTTTTTGTGCGTTGAGTATCAATTTATACATTCTGGACAATAAATGTCCAGGCTCTGAATCATTGACACACAGCGACTCAAAATGTGTAAGGGTGCTCAGAGGCCTCACTTGATTATTTAGTTTACTAAAAAAATCTGCCATTTGCCAATACTTCCAGTCATCCAGCGACTTCCCCCCCGGGGTGAATTTTGCGCATGTTATATTCCCTTCAAGGCCCCACAGGCCCCCGTACCCCCGCTCCCCTGCTTAACAGGGCCAGAGAGGACACCGGGGGGGAGAACATCCCTGATATGTTCAGCCTGTCCCACACAGCCAAGTCATTGGTGATGTCCAGTCCGATAGCTCCCTTGCCCCGGCCGGAATCCAGGGGGCCCCCACCAGGTTCCTACCTGCCAGTGTTTTTTCCAGAGGTACCCAAAGTTTATCTGGTGAATCATGACACCAGTTCACAATACGAACCAGGGCCATAACCTTATAGTATAGGGATACATCGGGCATTCTAACCTCACCTTCCAGCCTTATGTCTACACATTATGTCACATGCCAACCTTGGGTGCCTATCCCCCCACACAAATGTCAGAAACGCACTCCTCATCCGTTTAAAAAAAACAGATGGAAGTACTATCGGTAACGTGCGTAGTTTATAAATTATCCTTGGTAGCACACTCATTTTAAGAGCGTTTACTCTTCCAAACCAGGTCAGTAATTCTCCCCTCCATCTCCGCAGGTCTCTCTCTATTTCCGATAACAGGGACCCATAATTAAGGTCATAAAGGAGCTTTGCATCTGATGTGATCTGTATCCCCAAGTATGATAATGAATCTGCTTTCCAGATAAAAGGAAAGGATTGTTTAAATTGGGTATCCAACCTTGGGGAGGTATGAAAGGGCATCAGCACTGATTTTTCAAAAATTATTTTGAAGTTAGATAGAAAACCAAACCTTCCACGGTTTCCGGATGTTTTCAGAGCGGTGATGTCATATCAGTGATGTGGTGTCGCTGTTCTGGGGGCGTCTGGGGGCTGTGTGTGGGGAGCGAGGCCGTGTGCATGCTCTTCTCTATGCTGTATTTTCAAACACACTATCCAGAAAAAAAAAAAAAAAAAAAAAAGAAAACCAAACCTTCATCTGCATAGGCTGTGACTTTATGTTCCATTGATCCTATATGAATATGCTATCTTCTCATTTTTCCTAACCATGCAGAGGAAGGGTTCCAGGACCAGATCGAAAAGCAGCGGGGATAGGGGACACCCCTGCCTGGTCCCATTGCTTATTTTAGAATGTTCTGATAATCCCCCATTAACCTTAATTCTTGCTCTGGGGTTCGCTTACAACGCCATCACCCACCCCATCATTTGATCTCCCAGACCCATCTTCTCAGCACACCAGACATGAAGGCCCAGTCTACCCTGTCAAATGCTTTCTCAGCATCCATCAACAGCATTACACTCGGGATGGGGTCAGGTCCATCCCGCAACCCGTGGAGGGCTCTTATGGTGTTGTCTCTCTACCCTCCACAAAGCCCACCTGGTCCGGATGGATCTGCTCCACCACATGTCCCTGCATTCACAGGGCCAGAACCGTCACCAAATATGTAATGTCTGAGTTGAGGAGGAAGATGGGCCTGTAATTGGCACAGCGCTGAGGGTCCTTCCCCTGTTTTGGGAGGACCGTCACGTAAGCCGACAGTGACTCTCGCGACAGGGGGTTATCATCTGTACTAGAATTAAAATAACTATGCAATGGGCCTATTAAAATGTCAGAGAATTTATTATAATATGTATTCGTAAACCTGTCTGGTCCGGGACATTTACCCTTCGGTGAGGTTGCTATGACCCTATTTAGCTCTTCCCTGGAGATAGGCTATTACAACTCCTCCAGAACCGTGGATGGCATTGCCAGTAGTCCTGATTCTTTTAAATATTCCTGAATTTCCCCCTTCCGGACCTCTTCCGTTCCTCCCACTGGGCCTTGACCTGGGCCTATGTTGTACAGGGTTTTATAAAATTGTCTGAACTCTATTTTATGAGTGTCCACTATATGTTTATTCTGAACCTTCAGGGAGTGTACGTATCGGGCATCTTGTTGCTTCTTCAGATGTACAGCTAATAATTTGCCACACTTATTTCCATATCTGGGGTCCAAACATTGAGACAATTCAGATCGCAAATTCTCTAATTTTTGAGCATCCCCTGGGTTCAGTCTTGCCTTGTGTTTAATCTTCAGCTTATGAATTTCTTCTAATAGGCTCTCCACCTCTTTCTGTCTCTCTTTTTTGACCTCTGTGATATCAATTCCCCTCTAATAACTGCCTTGTGGGCCTCCCATACCACCTGTTCAGAGACCTCACCCAGTGTATTAATCTCAAAATATGTTGTTAATTTATGTGCCAAGATTTCCATGGCTTGTTTATCATCTAGTATGGACTCATTCAGTTGCCATGTTCGCTCAGTACTGCCTAGTGGCAATGTCTGTATAGTCAGACTAATTGGAGCATGATCTGATATTGAAATTGACTCGACAGTAGAGGAACGAACGCGGTACAGAAAAAAACTGGTCCACCAGCAGCAGATTGATCCTTGAATAAGTATTGTGTATTTTGGAGTAGTAGCTATAATATTTATCTCTTTTATGTTGTACCCTCCAACTATCCACCAGGTGGAGGGCCCGTAATTGTTGTTTAATATGTCTCACTGCTCTATGTGACATTGGGGTTTTCCCGGATGAGGTATCTAAATAGGGGTCCAAAATCATATTAAAATCCCCTCCCACAACAAGAAAACCCTCCCTAAACTTCTCCAACATTTTTAATATTTTGGATAGAAACGTAACCGTACAGCTATTAGGTGCGTACACTGAGGCAAAAGTAAAACAATTCCCCCTTTAAGAAAATATAACGCCCTTCTGGATCTGCCTCTACCTCCACAGGTACCATAGGATATGTCTTCCTAAATGCTATTGTTACTCCCCTTGCTCTCGCTTGGGGCGAGGGTGCATGAAACCACTGGTTGAATGGAGAGAGAGGCATCTGAGGGGTAGACCCCGCCGTGAAGTGCGTCTCCTGAAGGAAGACTACTTCCGCCCCAAGGAGACGCAGTTCCTGCCAGAGACGACCCCTCTTATTAGGTGACCGTATTTCCCTCACATTATATGACACTATTTTCGTATTACCGATCATTCTCTGATTTAATTCTTACCTGGTGTACATTTCCTTGGGCTCTTCACCGTGGAACTTTGCCTTGCGATTTCCTGGGCCCCTGGTTCCCCCGAGGATGCAGAGGAGAGAGAAGAGAGAAATAAAAATAAAAACATACTCCCATCCATACAACTCCCAGGTTGACACCTCGTAATCTCCTCCCTCATGGTGTGATCACTAAGGGGAGGTTGGCCCCTCCACCACCACATGGTCTAAACAGTCCCTTGTATCGGGACCATCCTACTGGGGAAAAGTTTGTTAAAGGCATGAGCGGGGCTCCCCGGGTTCCAGGAACTAACTCAATCCTACTCCCCACCATTTATTACAATGCCACTACTTATTTACCCCCTGTACCCATCTATCCTTATGACAGCACTAAAACACAAAAAAACTCCAATTGCTTTGCATACAATACATAAACCCCTTACTAGGTATTTATTTACACTACCAGTATACAACTCCCACGGGCCGGTCCTACCCCCTTCCCCTTGTGGTTATAAACCTACTTTACCTCCAGTTTAACGCCATACAGGTCTAAGCGCATAACTGCCAGTTTAACACCATATAGTTCTAAGTGCGTTACTGCCAGTTTAATGTCATATAGTTCTAGGTGCGTTACTGCCAGTTTAAAGCCATTTACTTCTGTGTGCGTTATTTCCAGTTTAAAGCCATATAGTTCTAAGAGCGTTACTGCCAGTTTAACGCCATATAGTTCTAAGTGAATTACTGCCAGTTTAACACCATACAGTTCTAAGTGCGTTACTGCCAGTTTAACGCCATATAGTTCTGTGTTTGTTACTGCCAGTTTAAAACCATATAGTTCTGTGTGCGTTACTGCCAGTTTAACGCCATATAGTTCTAAGTGTATAACTGCCAGTTTAACGCCATTTACTTCTGTGTGCATTACTGCTAGTTTAACACCGTTTACTTCTGTGTGCATTACTGCCAATTTACCACGTTTACCTCTGTGTGTGTTACTGCCAGTTTAACTCCATATAGTTCTGTGTGCGTTACTGCCAGTTTAACTCCATATAGTTCTAAATGCATTACTGCCAGTTTGACGCCAATTACTTCTGTGTGCATTACTGCCAGTTTAATGCCATATAGTTCTAAGTGCGTTACTGCCAGTTTAATGCCACTTGTCTCTGTGTGCATTAATTTCAAGTTTAACGCCATATAGTTCTAAGTGCATTACTGCCAGTTTAACGCCATATAGTTCTAAGTGCGTTACTGCCAGTTTAATGCCATATAGTTCTAAGTGCGTTACTGCCAGTTTAATGCCATTTACTTCTGCGTGCGTTACTTCCAGTTTAATGCCATATAGTTCTAAGTGTGTTACTGCCAGTTTAACGCCATATAGTTCTAAGTGCGTTACTGCTAGTTTAACACCATAAAGTTCTAAGTGCGTTACTGCCAGTTTAACGCCATAAAGTTCTTAGTGCGTTACTGCCAGTTTAACTCCATATAGTTCTAAATGCATTACTGCCAGTTTGACGCCAATTACTTCTGTGTGCATTACTGCCAGTTTAATGCCATATAGTTCTAAGTGCGTTACTGCCAGTTTAATGCCACTTATCTCTGTGTGCATTAATTTCAAGTTTAACGCCATATAGTTCTAAGTGCATTACTGCCAGTTTAACGCCATATAGTTCTAAGTGCGTTATTGCCAGTTTAATGCCATATAGTTCTAAGTGCGTTACTGCCAGTTTAATGCCATTTACTTCTGCGTGCGTTACTTCCAGTTTAACGCCATATAGTTCTAAGTGTGTTACTGCTAGTTTAACACCATAAAGTTCTAAGTGCGTTACTGCCAGTTTAACGCCATAAAGTTCTAAGTGCATTACTGCCAGTTTAGTTTCAGTGTAGTGAGACCGTGTCAGTAATCTTCACATAAGTGTATAGCTAGAGTAGGGACAGCTCTGATGGTTTTACTGTAATGAGACTGTGTCAGTAATCTTTACATTACTATATAGCTAGAGTAGGGACACTTCAGATAGCGTCAGTGTAGTGACGGTTGAACACCATCTATTTGGTTGCATTACTGCCAGTTTAATGACATTTACTTCTGTGTGCGTTACTGACAGTTGAACTCCATTTACTTCTGTGTGCATTACTGCCAATTTAACGCTGTTTACTTCTGTGTATGTTACTGCCAGTTTAACGCCATATAGTTCTGTGTGCGCTACTGACAGTTTAACGCCATATAGTTCTAAGTGCGTTACTGCCAGTTTAAAGCCATATAGTTCTAAGTGTGTTACTTCCAGTTTAACGCCATATAGTTCTAAGTGTGTTACTGCCAGTTTAATGCCATATAGTTCTAAGTGCGTTACTGCTAGTTTAACGCCATAAAGTTCTAAGTGCGTCACTGCCAGTTTAACGCCATAACGTTCTAAGTGCATTACTGCCAGTTTAGTGAGACCGTGTCAGTAATCTTCACATAAGTGTATAGCTAGAGTAGGGACAGCTCTGATAGTTTTACTGTAATGAGACTGTGTCAGTAATCTTTACATTACTATATAGCTAGAGTAGGGACACTTCAGATAGCGCCAGTGTAGTGACGGTTGAACACCATCTATTTGGTTGCATTACTGCCAGTTTAATGACATTTACTTCTGTGTGCGTTACTGACAGTTGAACTCCATTTACTTCTGTGTGCATTACTGCCAATTTAACGCTGTTTACTTCTGTGTACGTTACTGCCAGTTTAACGCCATATAGTTCTATGTGCGCTACTGACAGTTTAACGCCATATAGTTCTGCGTGCGTTACTGCCAGTTTAACGCCATATAGTTCTAAGTGCGTTACTGCCAGTTTAACGCCATATAGTTCTAAGTGAGTTACTGCCAGTTTAACGGCAAAAGGTTCTAAGTGCGTTACTGCCAGTTTAACGCCATAAAGTTCTAAGTGAGTTACTGCCAGTTTAACACCATATAGTTCTAAGTGCATTCCTTCCAGATTGGTTTCAGTGTAGTGAGACCATGTCAGTAATCTTTACATAAGTGTATAGCTAGAGTAGGGACAGCTGTGATAGTTTTAGTGTAATGAGACTGTGTCAGTGATCTTTACATTACTGTATAGCTAGAGTAGGGACAGTTCAGATAGCGTCAGGGTAGTGACGGTTTAACACCGTCTATTTGGTTGCATTACTGCAAGTTTAACGCCATTTACTTCTGTGTGCTTTAATGTCAGTTGAACGCCATTTACTTCTGTGTGCGTTACTGCCAATTTAATGCTGTTTACTTCTGTGTGCGTTACTGCCAGTTTAACACCATATAGTTCTGTGTGTGTTACTGCCAGTTTAACACCATATAGTTCTGTGTGCGTTACTGCCTGTTTAAAGCCATATAGTTCTAAGTGCGTTACTACCAGTGTAACGCCATATAGTTTAAAAGTGCGTTACTGCCAGTTTAACGCCATATAGTTCTAAGTGCGTTACTGCCAGTTTAACACAATTTACTTCTGTGTGGGCTACTTCCAGCTTAACGCCATATAGTTCTAAGTGCATTACTACCAGTTTAACTCCATAGAGTTCTATGTGCGTTATTGCCAGTTTAATGCCATATAGTTCTAAGTGCATTACTGCCAGTTTAATGCCATACAGTTCTAAGTGTGTAACTGCCAGTTTACCGCCATATAGTTCTAAGTGCGTTACTGCCAGTTTAACACCATATAGTTCTGTGCGCGTTACTGCCAGTATAAAGCCATATAGTTGGGAGGGTGTTATTGCCAGTTTACCGCCATATAGTTCTAAGTGCGTTACTGCCAGTTTAACACCATTTACTTCTGTGTGCATTACTGCCAGTTGAATGCAGTTTACTTCAGTTTACTTCTGTGTACGTTTCTGCCAATTTAACAACGTTTACTTCTGTGTGCGTTACTTCCAGTTTAACACCATATAGTTCTAACTGCGTTACTGTCAGTTTAAATCCTTATAGTGCTGTGTGCATTACTGCCAGTTTAACTCCATATAGTTCTGTGTGCGTTACTGCCAGTTTAACTCCATATAGTTCTAATTGCATTACTGCCAGTTTGACGCCATTTACTTCTGTGTGCATTACTGCCAGTTTAACACCATATAGTTCTAAGTGCGTTACTGCCAGTTTAGTGCCTCTTACTTCTGTGTGCATTACTTCCAGTTTAACGCCATATAGTTCTAAGTTCGTTACTGCCAGTTTAACGCCATATAGTTTAAAAGTGCGTTACTGCCAGTTTAACGCCATATAGTTCTAAGTGCGTTACTGCCAGTTTAACGCAATTTACTTCTGTGTGGGCTACTTCCAGCTTAACACCATATAGTTCTAAGTGCATTACTACCAGTTTAACTCCATAGAGTTCTAAGTGCATTACTGCCAGTTTAACACCATATAGTTCTGTATGCGTTACTGCCAATTTAATGCTGTTTACTTCTGTGTGTGTTACTGCCAGTTTAACACCATATAGTTCTGTGTGTGTTACTGCCAGTTTAAAGCCATATAGTTCTAAGTGCGTTACTGCCAGTGTAATGCCATATAGTTTAAAAGTGCGTTACTGCCAGTTTAACGCCAGGTTGTTCTAAGTGCGTTACTGCCAGTTTAACGCAATTTACTTCTGTGTGGGCTACTTCCAGCTTAACGCCATATAGTTCTAAGTGCATTACTACCAGTTTAACTCCATAGAGTTCTATGTGCGTTATTGCCAGTTTAATGCCATATAGTTCTAAGTGCATTACTGCCAGTTTAACGCCATATAGGTCTAAGTGCATTACTGCCAGTTTAACGGCATATAGTTCTGTGTGCGTTACTGCAAGTTTAAAGCCATATAGTTCTGTGTGCGTTAATGCCGGTTTAACACCATATAGTTGTAAGTGCATTACTACCAGTTTAACGCCATTTACTTCTGTGTGCCTTACTGCCAGTTTAACGCCATATAGTTCTGTGTGCGTTCCTGCCATTTTAACACCATATAGTTCTGTGTGCGTTACTGCCAGTTTAACACCATATAGTTCTGTGTGCGTTAATACCAGTTTAAAGCCATATAGTTCTAAGTGTATTAATGCCAGTGTAATGCCATATAGTTCAAAAGTGCGTTACTGCCAAGTTTAACGCCATATAGTTCTAAGTGTGTTACTGCCAGTTTAATGCCATATAGTTCTGTATGTTACTGCCAGTTTAATGCTCTTTACTTCTGTGTGCGTTACTGCCAGTTTAACGCCATATAGTTCTGTGTGCGTTACTGCCAGTTTAACACCATATAGTTCTAAGTGCGTTACTGCTTAGTTTAGTTTCAGTGTAGTGAGACTGTGTCAGTAATCTTTACATAAGTGTATTGCTAGGGTAGGGACAGCTCTGATAGTTTTAGTGTAATGAGACCGTGCCAGTAATCTTTACATTACTGTATAGCTAAAGTGGTAACAGTTCAGATAGCGTCAGTGAAGTGACGGTTTAACACTGTCTATTTGGTTGTATTACTGCAAGTTTAATGCCATTTACTTCTGTGTGCATTACTGCAAGTTTAACGACATTTACTTATGTGTGCGTTACTGACAGTTGAACGCCATTTACTTCTGTGTGCGTTACTGCCAAGTTAACGCTGTTTATTTCTGTGTGCGTTACTGCCAGTTTAACGCCATATAGTTCTGGGTGCGTTACTGCCAGTTTAACACCATATAGTTCTGTGTGCGTTACTGCCAGTTTAACACCATATAGTTCTGTGTGCGTTACTGCCAGTTTAAAGCCATATCGTTCTAAGTGCATTACTGCTAGTTTAACACCATACAATTCTAAGTGTGTTACTGCCAGTTTAACGCCATATAGTTCTAAGTGCATTACTGCCAGTTTAAAGGCATATAGTTCTGTGTGCGTTACTGCAAGTTTAAAGCCATATAGTTCTGTGTGTGTTAATGCCGGTTTAACACCATATAGTTGTAAGTGCATTACTGCCAGTTTAACGCCATTTACTTCTGTGTGCGTTACTGCCAGTTTAACGCCATATAGTTCTGTGTGCTTTCCTGCCAGTTTAACGCCATATAGTTCTGTGTGCGTTACTGCCAGTTTAACACCATATAGTTCTGTGTGCGTAACTGCAAGTTTAAAGCCATATAGTTCTAAGTGTATTAATGCCAGTGTTACGCCATATAGTTCAAAAGTGCGTTACTGCCAAGTTTAACGCCATATAGTTCTAAGTGTGTTACTGCCAGTTTAATGCCATATAGTTCTGTGTGTTACTGCCAGTTTAATGCTCTTTACTTCTGTGTGTGTTACTGCCAGTTTAACACCATATAGTTCTAAGTGCGTTACCGCCAGTTTAACGCTATTTACTTCTGTGTGCATTATTGCCAGTTTAACACCATATAGTTCTAAGTGCATTACTGCTAGTTTAACACCATACAATTCTAAGTGTGTTACTGCCAGTTTAACGCCATATAGTTCAAAGTGCATTACTGCCAGTTCAATGCCATATAGTTCTGTGTGCATTCCTGCCAGTTTAACGCCATATAGTTCTGTGTGCGTTACTGCCAGTTTAACTCCATATAGTTATGTGTGCGTTACTGCCAGTTTAAAGCCATATAGTTCTAAGTGTATTAATGCCAGTGTAACGCCATATAATTCAAAAGTGCGTTGCTGCCAAGTTTAACGCCATATAGTTCTAAGTGCGTTACTGCCAGTTTAACGTCATATAGTTCTGTGTGCATTACTGCCAGGTTAACAGCATATAGTTCTAAGTGCATTACTGCATTACTGCACTTAGAACCATACAGTTGTAAGTGCATTACTGCCAGTTTAACGCCATTTACTTCTGTGTGCATTACTGCCAGTTTAACGCCATATAGTTCTAACTGTGTTACTGTCAGTTTAATGCCATATAGTTCTGTGTGCATTGCTGCCAGTTTAACTCAATATAGTTCTTTGTGCGTTACTGACAGTTTAAATCCATATAGTTCTAAGTGCATTACTGCCAGTTTGATGCCAATTACTTCTGTGGGCATTACTGCCAGTTTAATGCCATTTACTTCTGTGTGCATTACTTCCAGTTTAACGCCATATAGTTCTAAGTGCATTACTGCCAGTTTAACGCCATATAATTCTAAGTGCGTTACTGCCAGTTTAACGCCATTTACTTCTGTGTGCGTTACTTCCAGTGTAATGCCATATAGTTCTAAGTATGTTACTGCCAGTTTAATGCCTTAAAGTACTAAGTGCATTACTGCCAGTTTAACGCCATAAAGTTCTAAGTGTGTTACTGCCAGTTTAACGCCATATAGTTCTGTGTGCGTTACTGCAAGTTTAAAGCCATATAGTTCTGTGTGTGTTAATGCCGGTTTAACACCATATAGTTGTAAGTGCATTACTACCAGTTTAACGCCATTTACTTCTGTGTGCCTTACTGCCAGTTTAACACCATATAGTTCTCTTTGCGTTCCTGCCAGTTTAACGCCATATAGTTCTGTGTACTTTACTGACAGTTTAACACCATATAGTTCTGTGTGCGTTACTACCAGTTTAAAGCCGTATAGTTCTAAGTGTATTAATGCCAGTGTAACGCCATATAGTTCAAAAGTGCGTTACTGCCAAGTTTAACGCCATATAGTTCTAAGTGTGTTACTGCCAGTTTAATGCCATATAGTTCTGTGTGTTACTGCCAGTTTAATGCTCTTTACTTCTGTGTGCGTTACTGCCAGTTTAACGCCATATAGTTCTGTGTGCGTTACTGCCAGTTTAACGCCATATAGTTCTGTGTGCATTACTGCCAGTTTAACGCCATATAGTTCTAAGTGCGTTACTGCCAGTTTAATGCCATATAGTTCAAAAGTACGTTACTGCCAGTTTAACGCCATATAGTTCTAACTGCGTTACTGCCAGTTTAATGCCATATAGTTCTGTGTGCTACTTCCAGTTTAACGCCATATAGTTCTAATTGCATTACTGCCAGTTTAATGCCATAGAGTTCTAAGTGTGTTACTGCTAGTTTAACGCCATATAGTTCTAAGTGAGTTACTGCCAGTTTAACACTATATAGTTCTGAGTGCGTTACTGTCAGTTTGACACCATTTACTTCTGTGTGCTTTACTGCCAGTTTAACGCCATATAGTTCTAATTGCATTACTGCCTCTTTAACGCCATATTGTTCTGTGCGTGTTACTGCCAGTTTAACGCCATATAGTTCTGTGTGCTTTACTGACAGTTTAACACCATATAGTTCTGTGTGCGTTACTACCAGTTTAAAGCCGTATAGTTCTAAGTGTATTAATGCCAGTGTAACGCCATATAGTTCAAAAGTGCGTTACTGCCAAGTTTAACGCCATATATTTCTAAGTGTGTTACTGCCAGTTTAATGCCATATAGTTCTGTGTGTTACTGCCAGTTTAATGCTCTTTACTTCTGTGTGCGTTACTGCCAGTTTAACGCCATATAGTTCTGTGTGCGTTACTGCCAGTTTAACGCCATATAGTTCTGTGTGCATTACTGCCAGTTTAACGCCATATAGTTCTAAGTGCGTTACTGCCAGTTTAATGCCATATAGTTCAAAAGTACGTTACTGCCAGTTTAACGCCATATAGTTCTAACTGCGTTACTGCCAGTTTAATGCCATATAGTTCTGTGTGCTACTTCCAGTTTAACGCCATATAGTTCTAATTGCATTACTGCCAGTTTAATGCCATAGAGTTCTAAGTGTGTTACTGCTAGTTTAACGCCATATAGTTCTAAGTGAGTTACTGCCAGTTTAACACTATATAGTTCTGAGTGCGTTACTGTCAGTTTGACACCATTTACTTCTGTGTGCTTTACTGCCAGTTTAACGCCATATAGTTCTAATTGCATTACTGCCTCTTTAACGCCATATTGTTCTGTGCGTGTTACTGCCAGTTTAACGCCATATAGTTCTGTGTGCATTAGTGCCAGTTTAATGCCATATAGTTCTAAGTGCGTTAATGCTTAGTTTAGTTTCAGTGTAGTGAGACTGTGTCAGTAATCTTTACATAAGTGTATAGCTAGGGTAGGGACAGCTCTGATAGTTTTAGTGTAATGAGACCACGCCAGTAATCTTTACATTACTGTATAGCTAGAGTGGTGACAGTTCAGATAGCATCAGTGAAGTGACGGTTGAACACTGTCTATATGGTTGCATTACTGCAAGTTTAACGCCATTTACTTCTGTGTGCGTTACTGCCATTTGAACACCATTCACTTCTGTGTGCGTTACTGCCAATTTAACGCCGTTTACTTCTGTGTGCGTTACTGCCAGTTTAACGACATATAGTTCTAACTACGTTACTGCCAGTTTAAGGCCATATAGCTTTGTGTGCGTTACTGCCAGTTTAATGCCATATAGTTCTGTGTGCGTTACTGCCAGTTTAACGCCATATAGTTCTAAGTGCGTTACTGCCAGTTTAACGCAATTTACTTCTGTGTGTCCTACTTCCAGTTTAACGCCATATAGTTCTAAGTGCATTACTGCCAGTTTAACGCCATATAGTTCTAAGTGAGTTACTGCCAGTTTAACGCCATATAGTTCTAAGTGTGTTACTGTCAGTTTGACACCATTTACTTCTGTGTGCTTTACTGCCAGTTTAATGCCATATAGTTCTAAGTGCATTACTGCCTCTTTAATGCCATATTGTTCTGTGTGTGTTACTGCCAGTTTAACACCATATAGTTCTGTGTGCATTACTGCCAGTTTAACGCAATATAGTTCTAAGTGCGTTACTGCCAGTTTAATGCCATTTACTTTCTTGTGCGATACTGCCAGTTGAACACCTTTTACTTCTGTGTGCGTTACTGCCAATTTAACACTGTTTACTTCTGTGTGTGTTACTGCCAGTTTAACACCATATAGTTCTGTGTGCGTAACTGCCAGTTTAACTCCATATAATTCTAAGTGCATTACTGCCAGTTTAATGCCATTTACTTCTGTGTGCATTACTGCCAGTTTAACCCCATATAGTACTAAGTGCGTTACTGCCAGTCTAATACCATTTACTTCTGTGTGCGTTACTTCCAGGTTAACGCCATATAGTTCTAAGTGCCTTACTGCCAGTTTAACGCCATATAGTTCTAAGTGCGTTACTGTCAGTTTAACACCATTTACTTCTGTGTGCTTTACTGCCAGTTTAACTCCATATAGTTATAAGTGCATTACTGCCTCTTTAACACCTTACTGTTCTGTTTGCGTTACTGCCAGTTTAACGCCATATAGTTCTGTGTGCATTACTGACAGTTTAACGCCATATAGTTCTAAGTGCGTTACTGCCAGTTTAACACCATTTACTTTCTTGTGCGATACTGCCAGTTGAACACCTTTTACTTCTGTGTGCGTTGCTGCCAATTTAACACCGTCTACTTCTGTGTTTGTTACTGCCAGTTTAACACCATATAGTTCTGTGTGCGTTACTGCCAGTTTAACTCCATATAATTCTAAGTGCATTACTGCCAGTTTAACGCCATATAGTTCTAAGTGCGTTACTGTCAGTTTAATGCCATTTACTTCTGTGTGCATTACTGCCAGTTTAACGCCATATAGTACTAAGTGCGTTACTACCAGTATAATACCATTTACTTCTGTGTGCGTTACTTCCAGTTTAACGCCATATAGTTCTAAGTGCCTTACTGCCAGTTTAACGCCATTTAGTTCTAAGTGTGTTACTGCCAGTTTAACACCATTTAGTTCTAAGTGCGTTACTTCCAGTTTAACGCCATATAGTTGTAAGTACCTTACTGCCAGTTTAACACCATATAGTTCTAAGTGTGTTACTGCCAGTTTAATGCCATATAGTTCTAAGTGCGTTACTGCCAGTTTAGTTTCAGTGTAGTGAGACCGTGTCAGCAATCTTTACATAAGTGTATAGCTAGAGTAGGGACAGCTCTGATAGTTTTAGTGTAGTGAGACCGTGTCAGTAATCTTTACATTAGTGTATAGCTAGAGTAGGGACAGTTCAGATAGCGTCAGTGTAGTGATGGTCGAACACTGTCTATTTGGGTGCATTACTGCAAGTTTAACGCCATATAGTTCTAAGTGCATTACTGCCAGTTTAATGCCATTTACTTCTGTGTGCATTACTGCCAGTTTAATGCCATATAATTTTGTGCATTACTGCAAGTTTAACACCATATAGTTTTGTGCGTCACTGTACGTTTGGCGCATTATATTGCAGTATATTACAGTGTATCCGTAGATTGTGTCTGTGTAGTGTGAGTACTCAAATTAAAGTGCACCAAATACCACTTCACATTGATTAAAGTGCATCTGCATACATATTTCCACTTCTTCATAAGATTTGCTGATGAGCACCACCTCCTCCCTCCCAATAATGTCTGGGAGGACAAGAAGGAGAGGCAGATGTTCCCTTGGCACTGTAAGGGGGCCAGCAACAAATGTGTCCACTGGCAAAGGTGGACAAGGTGGTCAGTCCTCAGGCAGGGCATAATTTCCTCTGTTTAGTGAGTTTCCCCGTGCTATCCAGCCACAGCATGCAGAGGAGGCGGTGGACTGGCTTACTAAACCTTCCTCATCCTCTTCATCCTTTGTCACGCAAGCAGAGACAAGTGTGCAGTCCCCTGCAGTTGCCAGAGTGGATAAACCTGCCTCCTTCTCCACATCTATTTCTGCCATAGAACCAACATCAGCCATGGAGGAGGAGTCAGCTGAGTTATTTGACAACAGCGTCAGCCTCTTCTCCTTGATGATGCCCAGCCATTACTGGATTCTGATGTGGGTTCTGAGGTGGAGGATGACAGGAACATGAGCCTAGAGTGAGGGGAGAACATTGGTAGACAAATTGGCATTCATGTTCTCCCAGCCACAGCGTAATGCCAAGTTGTCTCCAGTGGCAATGATGATGGAGGAGATGGAGATGATGATGATGATGAGGTCACTGATGCGACTTGGGTGCCAGATAGAGCAGAGGAGGAAACTGAAGGTGAGGCGGCACAACCTCAAGGAGGCCAACATCAAGAAAGAGTACAGAGCAGACACCCTATTCCATCAATTTCTGCAGCTGTTCTCTCCCAGGCCACTCCCCAAAGCTCAGCATGCTGGGCCTTTTTCATCACATCTGCAACAGATCGCACTGTTGCTATCTGCAAACTGTGTCTCAAGCATATCAAAGGTGGCAAAAACTCCAGCCATTTGGGTACTACATGCTTAACAAGGCATTTAAAGTCCAACCACTCAGCCCGTTGGCAAGAGCACCTAAAACCACACAAAAGGGACACAAATCTGTTCCTCCTCCTCCTTACCCACTTCAGTCTGCCCCTGCTATACTGAGTCATTACCTCTCTGCAGCCTCCACTGACAGGGTTGATGGTATAGCACAGGGTGTCCCAGATCCTAGCAGCACATCTTCCAGCAGCACACCACCAGCTGTAGACTGTAGCCTGCAAATTTCTCTGCCCCATCTGCTGCAGCGGGAAAAAAAATACAGTCCCTGCCACCCACATGCCCAGCGTCTAAATGCAAGCTTGTCAAAGCTGTTGGCTCTCCATCTTTTGGCTTTCAGCCTGGTGGATTCTGCCCCCTTCTGTGAATTTGCACAATGTGCTGTACCCAGTCGCTACTACTTTTCACATAAGGCTGTTCCATCTCTCTACCATCATGTGGAAAGGAATGTTCTGGCATCGTTGGGCAAGGCAGTCAGCCGTAAAATCTTTACTGCTGACATGTGGTCCAGCAAGCATGGGCAGGGACAATATATTTCATTCACAGCACACTGGGTAACACTGCTTGCAACTTGAAGGGATGCAGGACAGGGCTCGGTGCTGCAGCTTGTTGTGCCCCCACATCTCCATACAGCTGGTGGTAATGATGCCAGACCTGTGAGATCTACCCCCTCCTCCTCCGCCACCTCCTTGCCCTCCTCTGCAGAATTGTCCTATGAACATCAGGTACCCACTAAGCGTTCAAAGGGCTATTCCATGAGTCAGGCTAAAAGGTGCCATGCAGTGCTTCAGCTGGTGTGTCTAGGGGACAGGAACCACACCGGACCAGATATTCTTGCAGCTCTGCAAGGACAGGCCCATAGGTGGTTCACACCACACCAGATGGAGCCAGGAATGGTGGTGTGCGATAATGGCTTAAACCTCCTGTCTGCCCTTAGACAGGAAAGGTTGACACATGTGCCATGCCTGGCACATGTCCTCAATTTGGTGGTGCAGCGTTTCCTAAATACGTACCCAGGGTTGCAAGATGTGCTAAAGCTGGCCAGAAGAGTCTGTAGCCATTTCAGGTGGTCATACACGGCCAGTGTTCGGTTGACTGAAATTCAGCGGTAATTCCACCAGCCCGTAAACTGCCTGATTTGTGACATGCCCACCAGGTGGAACTCGACTTTAGCAATGCTGCAGCGGCTATACATGCAGCAGAGGGCCGTCAACGAGTACAGCATGACGACAGGCTCAGGCCACCTAGGCTTTGTTTCCCACGCCAATGGCTGATCATTAAGGATGCATGTACTATACTGTCACCATTTGAGGAGGCCATAAGGATGGTGACCCATGACAGTGCATGCATCAGTGACACAATCCCTGTTGTGTCCCTGCTGGAGCAGACTCTGTGTGGCATTATGGACAGGGCACTGGAGGCAGAGCAGCAGGTGGAAGAAGAGGACTTCCTTTCCTCTCAAGGCCACTTTATCCAGACACCATCATTCCTATGTCCCAGAACACACAGGAGGAGAGAGGGGAGGAGGATGAGGAGGAAGATTCTGGCACTTTCGCAGGCTTCGAAGAAGAGGAAGACATCTGTCAATCTGTAAGCAATGGCTTTCCAGCCCCAGGACTAGAGTTGGGCGAACCTGGACTGTAAAGTTCGGGTCCGTACCGGACTCTGGGGTGTCCGTGCCCTGAACCCGATCCCCATTAAAAGAAAAGTCTGGGATCGGATTTGGTATTCAGGTATTTTTGGCACCTTTTCTATAGCGGCTGGGCAGCCAATCAACATGCTTTTCACTAGTTTGCCCTTAGAAGCCAACACAGCCATGCCTACTAATGGCATGGCTGTGATTGGCCAGTGCATCATGTGACCCAGCCTCTATATGAGGCTGGAGTAACGTAGCGCCACGTGTCAGATCGTCTCAGACTAGAGTAGGGAGAGCTTCATGAAGGTGCTGTGAGGGAAAGATTAGCGTTCACAACCATCTCAGACTGCATTAGGGAGACCTTCATTGCGGTCCTGTGAGGGAGACATTAGCGTTCAGAACCATCTAATAGTGCATTAGGGAGATGTTCTTGTTTGTGCTGTGAGGGAGACATTAGCGTTCAGAACCATCTTATAGTGCATTAGGTAGACGTTCCTGTTTGTGCTGTGAGGGAGACATTAGCGTTCAGAACCATCTTATAGCGCATTAGGGAGATGTTCCTGTTGGTGTTCTGAGGGAAAGATTATCATTCTAAAACCATCTACTACTGCATTAGGGAGAGGTTCATGTTGGTGCTCTGAGGGAGAGATTATCATTCTAAAACCATGTACTACTGCATTAGGGACAGGTTCCTGTTGGTGCTCTGAGGAAAAGATTATCATTCTAAAACCATCTACTACTGCATTAGGGACAGGTTCCTGTTGGTGCTCTGAGGGAGAGATTATCATTCTAAAACCATCTACTACTGCATTAGGGACAGGTTCCTGTTGGAGCTCTGAGGGAGAGTTTATCATTCTAAAACCATCTACTACTGCATTAGGGAGAGGTTCCTGTTGGTGCTCTGAGGGAGAGTTTATCGTTCTAAAACCATCTACTACTGCATTAGGGAAAGGTTCATATTGGTGCTCTGAGGGAGAGTTTATCGTTATAAAACCATCTCCTACTGCATTAGGGAGAGGTTCCTGTTGGTGCTCTGAGGGAGAGTTTACCATTATAAAACCATCTCCTACTGCATTAGGGAGAGGTTCCTGTTGGTGCTCTGAGGGAGAGTTTATCTTTATACAACCATCTACTACTGCATTAGGGAGACCTTCCTGTCGGTGGTGTGAGGGGAATATTATTGTTCTAAAATCATCTCATTCTGCAGTGGGGACAGGTTTCTGTCGGTGCTGTGAAAGACAGATTATTGTTCTAAAATAATCTCATACTGGTGTAGGGAGAGGTTCCTGCTGCTGGTGTGAGCGGTGGAGACGTTCCTGCTGCTGGTGTGAGCGGTGCATTTCTTGCACAAAAATAAAAAGTGCATCTGCAATTTTCTTTTTTTTTAAAAAAAAAAGAATAATAATTTATTATTCTTTTTTTTAGTATTAATAAATAGTGCTACATAGTACATTTGGGTCCAGAATGAGGAGAGCGTAAAATAAGGGACGTGGTCGTGGTGCTGCTGGTGCTGCTGGTGCTGCTGGTGCTGCTGGTGTTGGTGGTGTTGCTGAATCTCTTGTTGCAAGGAGAGGACGTGGTCGATCTGTGCCAGCTACACACATAAGTGAAACACCTTCCTCAGGTAGCCGACAGAACCTTCAACAATATATGGTAGGACCGAATGGCGCTCAACGAATGTTGAGGCCAGAACAAGTACAGGCGATAGTAGATTGGGTGGCTGACAATGCCTCCGGTTCCTACACATGTCTCCCACCCGGTCTCTTGATGAAAGCTCAGAGTTGGCACCTGAACCCCATGGCCATCTGTCTTTCACCTCAGCCCCTTGTAAATCAGCCAAGCAGTCTGAGCCCCAAGTCATGCAACCGTCTCTTATGCTTTTTGATGACTCTCCTGGTGTGCTTTCCGTGGGCCATCCACATAGCCCTGCCCAACTACTTCTGTTGCAGGATGAGGACATGGAAACACCAGCGCAGCACGTCTCTGATGATGACGAAACACAGGTGCCAATTGCTGCAGCTTTCCACAGTGTGCAGACTGACAAGGAGGGCAGTGGTGAAGGGTGGGTGTAAGATGATGTGGAGGAGGAGGATGGAATGAGGGTCATGCGATTGACGTGCGCAGTTTGGAGGAAGAGGTGGTGATCGCACAGAGGCACCAGCACAGCAAAAAAGGAAGCAGGTTGCAAAAGCGGAGCGAGCGTCCCCTAGACAGTACGCCTGCTACTACCCACCGCATCCAGGGACCAAGCATACCAAAGGCAGCTCAAAGGTGTTCCCCGGCGTGGTAGTTCTTCAGACAATGTGCTGACTACAAGACACAAGTGGTTTGCACACTGTGCAATGAGAGCCTGAAGCGAGGCATAAATGTTCTAATCCTGAGCACAAACTGCATGACCAGGCATCTAAATTCAAAGCACTTGCTGCAGAGAAATAAGTACCTCAAAATCCAAGAAAGGTCTCGGCCTCCTCCTGCTTCCTCTTCTGCTGCTGCCTCTGCCTCTTCCTCCACCTCTACAGTGCCAGTGTCACCTGCCACCAGGCAAACAGAGCATGTGACAGCAACGCCACCATGTCCGCCACCGTCCCCAAGCATTTCCGCACGGTCCCATGTAAGCTTACAGCTCTCCATCTCTCAAACACTGGAGAGAAAGAGGAAGTACCCCCCTACCCACCCGCAATCCCTGGCCCTGAATGCCAGCATTTTAAAATTCCTGTCCTTTGAAATGCTGTCATTCCGTCTGGTGGACATGGACAGTTTTAAAAACCTGATGGCGGTGGCTGTCCCTCAGTACTTGGTTGCCAGCCGCCACAACTTTTCCAGGCGAGCCATCCCTTCCCTGCACAACCAAGTCAGGGACGAGATCAAGTGTGCACTGCACAAAGCCATCTGTGGCAAGGTCCACATAAGCACTGATACGTGGACCAGTAAGCACGGGCAGGGACGCTATATCTCGCTAACTGTACACTGGGCAAATGTAGTGGAAGTTGAGCCTGAGGCGGCTAGCCATTTGGCGCATGTCCTTTCGCCACCAAGGATTGAAGGGCATTTCTCTTTGCCTCCTGTTGCCTCCTTCTCCTACTGCGCTTCCTCCTCCTCCTCTATCACCTCCTCATCCGCTCAGCGTAACACCTTCACCACCAACTTCAGCACATCCCGGGGGAAACGACAGCAGGCTTTTTTAACCACTTGACAACTGGGCACTTAAACCCCCTTAACAACCAGACCAATTTTCAGCTTTCAGCGCTCTCACACTTTGAATGACAATTACTCAGTCATGCAACACTGTACCCATATGAAATTTGCGTCCTTTTTTTCACACAAATAGAGCTTTCTTTTGGTGGTATTTAATCATCGCTGGGTTTTTTATTTTTTGCGCTATAATTAAAAAAAGACCGAAAATTTTGTAAAAAAATGAATTTTTCTTCGTTTCTGTTATAAAATTTTGCAAATTAGTAATTTTTCTTCATAAATTTTGGCCAAAATTTATACTGCTACCTATCTTTGGTAAAAAAAAATAATTAGTGGATATTATTTGGTCTTTGTGAAAGTTATAGAGTCTACAAGTTATGGTGCCAATCACTGAAAAT
>BLSH010122152.1:359972-372895 GCA_018402905.1 Glandirana rugosa | reverse complement strand
CGACAATGCTCTAAAGTGGGTAATATCGTGTGGTGGTCCGGCCCGAACTCCGAGTCAGCGTTGTTGGCGAGTAGCCAGACAACAAGTTACGGGCTGGTGTCGACGACGCGTCACATCCCAAATAGGGGGTTTGTATAGTCAAAATTGTGACGGCGCGATCACGTGGTGAAAGGCCGCTCACAGCGGCCATTCACCACGATCCGTGATCAGTCGGGTCCCTCGGACCCGATGGTCACGGATGTTCCCGTGTGCGCGCCCCAGGGGGCGCGCGGGAAGCGCGATTCTGGGAGGACGTCAATAGACGTCCTCCCAGAATTAAGCAACCGCCCTGTAGACGTCAATTGTCTATAGGGCGGTTGTTAAGTGGTTAAAACTGATATGTTTGGGGGATAAACCCTACACTGCGCAGCAGCTGTGGTCGGGCATTGAACAACAGACCGATGAGCGGTTGTTGCGACTGAGCCTCAAGCCCGGCCTGGTGGTGTGCTATAATGGGTGAAATCTCGTAACAGCTCTGGGCTTAGCCGGTTTGACGTACATCCCTTGCCTGGCGCATGTGCTGAATTTGGTGGTGCAGAAATTTCTAAAAAACTACCCGGATATGTCTGCTGCTTTGATTGAGCTGCTGCAGAAAGTGTGGGCCGTCGGCTTTCGGCGTTCTCACCCTGCTGCTGCTCGCCTGTCTGCGCTGCAGCGGAACTTCGGCCTTCCCGCTTACCGCCTCCTATGCGACGTGCTCACAATGTGGAACTCCACCTTGCATATGCTGGAGAGACTGTGCGAGCAGCAGCAGGCAATAGTGGAGTTTCAGCTTCAGCATGCACGGGCCAGTCGCTCTGTGGAACAGCACCGAGTGGGCCTCCATGCGAGACCTGTGTACCATATTGCATTGATTCGAGTACTCCACCAACATGGCCAGTGCCAATGACGCTGTTCTCAGCGTTACTATCCCACTTTTATGTCTCCTTGAATAAACACTTTGGGCGATGATGGAAGAGGATGTTGCACAGAAGGAGGAGGAAGAGGGGTCATTTCCACGGTTATCAGGCCAGTCATTCACAAGTGGCTCCGAGGGTGGGTTCCTGCACCAGCATAGGCCAGGTCAAAAATTTTCAAGCCAGGGGACAGTTCTGGAGGATGAGGAGGACGAGGATGATGATTATGAGGAGGAGGGGGAGGAACCATGTTCACAGCAGGGTGGCACCCAATGCAGCTCATGGGCATCACTGGAGCGTGGCTGGGGGCATACGGAGGACACAGATGATCCACCTCCCACAGAGGACAGCTTGTCTTTGCCTCTGGGCAGCCTGACACACATGAGCGACTACATGCTGCAGTGCCTGCTCAATGACAGCCGAGTTGCCCACATTTTAACTTGTGCTGATTACTGGGTGGCCACCCTGCTGGATCCCCTCACTGGAGCGTGATCGGAAGATGCGCGACTACAAGCACACTCTGGTAGACGCGCTGCTCAGGGCATTCCCAAATGACACCACGGGCTCAGTGGAAGCACAAGGCGAAGGCAAAGGAGGAGGAGGAAGAGGTCTCCAACCCAGCTGTGGCATCGCCAGCACCTCAGAAGGCAGGGTTAGCATGGCCAAAATGTGGAAAAGCTTTGTCAGCAGCACGCCACAACAAACAGCACCACCAGCTGATAGGCAACGTTTTAGCAGGAGGTAGCATTTCAGCAACATGGTGGAACAGTATGTGTGCACACGCCTACACGTACTGACTGATGGGTCTGCCCCATTCAACTTCTGGGTCTCCAAATTGGCCACATGGCCTGAGCTTGCCCTTTATGCCTTGGAGGTGCTGGCCTGTCAAGCAGCCAGTGTATTGTCTGAACGTGTGTTTAGCACGGCAGGGGGCATTATCACAGACAAGTGCAGCCGCCTGTCCACAGCAAACGTGGACAAGCTAACCTTTATTAAAATGAACCAGCCATGGATCCCACAAGACTTGTCTGTACCTTGTGCAGAATAGACATTTAGACCGGCCTCACACAGCCATTGGTATACTTGTTTTTTTTTAATATGTCTCAATATTTTGGGGACTATCCCAATTAGAAAAAAAACAAACAAACAAAAAACAGTGTTGGCTACCTCCTCCTCCTCCTCCTCCACCACCGCCACTTCCACCTACACTGCCACAGTCACGGCCTAGTCAACCTCTAGGCTCCTACTCCACATCCACCTCCTCCTGCCATTTTTATTTTTTTATGTGATTTTAAGTTATTTCCCTAGCCGCATTTGTTTGCAGGGCACTTGTCCTACTCTTACCCCCTTTTTGCTTCCTTTTTCAGCCTTCTAGCCCTTTCCATTACTTTTTTACAGCCATTTTTGTGCCCAAAAGTTCGGGTCACCATTGACTTCAAAGGGGTTCTGTGTCCGGGGTCAAGTTCAGATCGAGTTCGGTGCCGAAACCGAACGTTTTCACGAGGTTCGGCCGAACCCGACGAACTCGAACATCCAGGTGTCCGCTCAACTCTACCCAGGACCCTTGAGAGTAGATTGTGGCTGCGAGGAGGAAGTTCCAGATGCTGTCATCCTGAGTGACCCCGAGGAGTCTGCTTCTCAAGCCTCTGCAAATTTGAGGTGCATGGGCAACCTCATGCTTCAAAGGACCCAAGAATATGTGTCATAAAGGAGAATTACCATTACTGGTTGGCAACCCTCCTTGACCACCGTTATAAGGGGATGGTCTTGGAACTCATCCCATCCCCACAAAGAGTGGAGAAGATAAAATCACTTGAGGACACGTTAAAGAGTATTTTACTGAATGCTTTTCCCGACTCCAGTAGGTCACAGTGTCGTGGAAAATGTTCTTTTGAGTCTGTTGGTCAAGAGAGGAGTGTTGGAGAATGCGTCCGCCTCAGTGAGGCATTTCATAACTTTTTTAGTCCTCGCCTCCCAGGCCTGTCAGCTTCCACATCCCACCGGCAGCGTCTGCATCTCATGGTGGATGATTACCTCTGGGCCAAAACAGAGATGGAGAGTTTTCCAGCTGACAATCCCCTGGCTTACTGGGTCATGAGAATAGACCACTGGCCAGAACTTGCCCAGTATACTATTGAGTTGTTGGGCTGCCCTGCATCCAGTGTGCTTTCAGAACGGGCATTCAGTGCTGCAGGAGGTTTTGTGACTGGTCATAGAACACGTCTGTCCACAGACTCCGTGGACCGTTTGACTTTCATAAAAATGAATCAGTCATGGATTACCAGCTATGAAGCCTCTAATGCCGATGCCACTGATTGAGTTTTTTTGGGATGTGGAATCTCTGAAGGACTTTGAGGCTGGACCAGGCTGGCGCCCTCTTACCCTCCTCTCCCTCTACATTTGTCATTAGGTTACCAGGACCTAATATTTTTGGAGGACCTGCCTCCATTCACCACACATCTAAGTTTTTTACCTATTCTAACACACTAGCACCATAGCTCCCACTCCAATTCCCTCTTTCTTCGAAACTGCTTAGCTTTGAGGGTGTTCAATAATTTCATCTGGAACAATGTTTTTGGTACAGGTTTAAAGGGCACAATTGACACCCAAAGACCATTTTTTCTGCACCTGTTTGACATGTGCATATCATTGCAATTTTTTTGGCCTTCATCAAGAGCACCTCTATAGGATTATGGTGGGAAGGCGCCACCGACACCCAAAGACCAATTTTTCTGCACCTGTTTGACAGGTGCATATCATTTCATTTTTTTACAGAAAGGCCAATTCTTGCCTTCATGAAGAGCACCTTTATAGGGTTATGGTGTGAAGGCACTACTGACACCCAAAGCCCAATTTTTACACACCTGTTACTTCTATCCAAAGTCAAAGTGACACCAGAATTTATCCAAACAATCTCTAATCTTGTTCCCAGTGCACTACATTGTGGACTTATCATACACACTGGCTCCCCAGCTGTTGCTGAGCAAAATAAAGGCAGCTTGGCATTATAATTGCAATTATTGCTGCAGCAAATTCTGGACATGGTACAGATCTCCCACTTTACAGGTAGGCTAAGGGGACCCCCCAGGCACTATATAGCAAATTGGATCCATGCTTTGCTGGGGTTTTTGCCTTCCTCTGGATCAACTGTGGGTGCAGCATTAATAATGTGCATTGCGATTGATTTGAAGCATCTTTTTTTGGGGATATTGGACAAGTGCAGTGGTGTAAATTCTATTGGTAAGTCAGAGACCTGACTAAAACGTCATGGACCTTATGCCAGTATGACTGGAGAAGTGAGCAGCCTCACCAGATGTGGAGGATTTCTCAGGAACTGAGGGAGAAATTTTGTGGAGGAGGTCTGGTGTCCTGTACCATCGTGATCTAAGCTTGTAACCACTTTCCTGAGCTGAAACATTCAGTGATGGGAAGGACCCCGTGTTTGATATCTCTGCTAGTTCAGTTTGTTGCAAAAACGGTCTCTACGGAAAAAGTGTTGGGCCTGCATTTCCCTATCTGGTAACAGAAAAGTTTCAGAGAGGCCTGGGGGAAAATCAGGATTACCCCTGATAGGGGTAATGGGAGATAGCTGTGAAGAGATTGCGTGTACAGTGCATGCTCTGTCAAATGTTGCAAGGGTTGCCCCAATGATGGGGTGTGACACGGCTGTTGTGGAGATGTGTTTTCTGTTTAGCCATGGGGTGTGGCTCAATGCCGTCTCCGAGACCAGGTTCTCCAGAGTCACCCATCCCTTACAGCGGGCATGGACATTCCAGTCCACTATCCGCGCATGCCTCGTTTCCTTTATGCTTCGGTGCCCGCTCAGGGAGACTCAAGTTTATGTGTATTCATACCTGGACAAGGTGAATGAGAACATATTCCACTACTATGGATGAAATGTTCGATATGTCTTTTTTGTAAAGTGATTGGTGCATATATTTTACTCTAATAAAATATGACGTTTATGTCTGCAATTTATCTTGTTTATACAGTGAGACCTGTGTTTATTTCATCACCCTTTATTTGTCCTGAGAAAACGGATCAGCGAAATGCATTGACGCACAGGGGCTCACGTATCTGCAATTATTTATAGTTATCAGATACTATAGTATTGGGCCCTTTGGCCATTTTTCTACATATATGAACACTTTTTTAGATGAGTTTCATGTATATTATGTTGTTTTTAAATCTTTCCTGTCTACAAATAAAATATGATCTTTTACATTATCATTGTAGTCCTAATTGCCTATAAAGTCTGACCAAATGGACCCTTTCTTCCTTTCTTGTATCTGTGTACATGGAATAATACATTTGTAATCATGTGTATTAATCATGGATGTGATGCTCCTCATTTAAAGACCCAGGTATAATGTCTGAATTGTGGATATATGAATTTAGGGATGGAGGCACATACACTGCTCTAGATCACAACCTTAATAAATATGTATCTTATATTTCACTAACAGCACTGGGAGTTTGCTCTTAATTCCCTCACAATTTTCTGCTTAGCTGTTTAATTATCTGCAGCTGTCATTTTTCCATTCTCCCCTGCCGACCGGCTTTAAAGAGGTGGTGCTCTGAAATGCGTACATCAGCCCACCCTCTCCTAGCATCTTCGAATTGTCACAAAGTGCCTAGGAGTCTGTACCCATGACAGACATTTTCAGCTGAATGTTTTTGTGATGGACTGGGCTGCCTCCATCCAGCTCAGTGTTTCCTCACTCTATGCTTCTGAATATCCACCTCCTACACTAAAGCTGCTTTTCATTGACTACAGTGTAAGTCTCTACATTTTGCCTCAATAAATCATTTTTGGCTCCCTTAATTTTCAGAAGTTGTTAGGAACCATGAATCACACCAAGATAGAAGTGCAGTAAAATCACACTTTTTAATAAAAAGGAAAAATGATATAAACAGGGTAAACGTGGTCAAAACATAGCCAGAGTTCGGTAACCAGAGTGGATAGTCAGAGCAAGCCAGTGAAAAAGGAGTCCAGAGATCAGCGAGGTCAAACTAATGCAGCATGCAGGGTCAGGAGCCAGGAGGAGAGTCAGCTGAGCAGGGTCTTGAATCCAGGAACCAGAAGGGAACGTAAAACAGGCAAAGTCTTTCACAGGAAAACACAGCAGAGATTTCTCCAGAGATGTTGACCAAGGCGAAGGCATTTGTGATCTGATCCAGGCAGTTTATATAGCTGAAGAGCTGGCTTATCGAAGCAGGATATGGTCATCAGGTGAGACAGAGTGGAAGCTGAGACTGGCAATAAACCTTTAGCTAAGCAGCTTGCTCTGAAAAGGGAGAGCTAAGCCCAGCCCTTACAGTACCCCTTCCTCAATGACCCCCCCTTGGGGGGCCACCAGGTTTGAGAGGAAAATGTATATGGAAAGCATGGAGGAGGACAGGAGTGTGTACGTCCGTGGATGAGACCGTACCCTTTCCAATGAACCAGGTACTGTATGCGCCCATGGAACCTACGGGAGTCAATGATAGATTGTATTTCATACTTCTCTTGGTTCTTAACCTGAACAGGATGAGGACGTGGTACCAAGGTGGTGAAGCGGTTGCATACCAAAGGTTTTAACAATGAGACATGGAACACATTTGAAATTCGCATATTAGAAGGTATGTCTAAAGCATTAGCCACTGGGTTGATCTTGCGTAGAATACGGTAAGGTCCAATAAACCATGGTGCCAGCTTCAGTGAGGGAACACAGAGTCTGAGGTTGCGAGAAGACAGCCAGACCCTCTTCCCAACTTGGTAAGAAGGCGCAGGTAGATGTCTGTGGTCAGCATGGCATCTGTACCTCTCATTGGCTTGTCGCAAAGACTCCTGGACCTGTACCCAAGTGGAACGAAGACCACGGAGATGCTCCTCCAATGCAGGAATTTTCTGAGGAACAAAGGGGTCAGGCAACATCCCATAATTGCCCATAAACTGAGACAATATGGAAGAGGTATTGACGGCACGATTGTGAGCAAACTCTGCCCAAGGTAACAGGTTAGACCAGTTGTTATGGTGGTCAGAAATATAGCAACGTAAAAACTGTTCCAAGGACTGGTGGGCTCATTCTGCGGCCCCATTGGACTGTGGGCAATACGCAGAAGAGAAAGAAAGCTGAATTCCGAACTGTGCTCGCCGAAACCTGGACACAAACTGGCTACCCCTGTCTGAGACAATCATCTTGGGAAGCCCATGTAAGCAAAAGATCTCCTGAGCAAAAATGGATGCCAGTTGGACGTGGGCAACTTCTTAAGTGGAATACAATGTGACATCTTTGAGAATCGATCTATAACCATAAGGATAACTGTTTTACCCTGAGAATTAGGTAACTTCACAATAAAATCCATAGACAGGTAGGTCCAAGGCCACTCTCCATTGGGTATGGGTTGTAGAAGACCTAATGGAAGATGTAATGGTGTTTTGTTCTGAGCACACATGGAACAGGTTGCTACTAGAGTTGAGCAAACCCGAACTGTAAAGTTCGGGTTCGTACCAGACTTTGGGGTGTCTGTGTCCTGAACCCAAACATTTTTGAAAAAAGTCTGGGTTCGGGGTTCGGGTATTTTTTCCCGCCTGTTGAATACCTGCAGGGCAGCCAATCAACAAGTGTTTCACTTGTTTGCCCTTAGAAGCCATCACAGCCATGCCAAACTTGTGATTGGCCAGTGCATCATGTGACCCCAGCCTCTATATAAGCTGGAGTCACATAGCCAGCGCTGCATGTCACATCATTCATCTCATACTAGTGTAGGTAGGGAGAGGATGCTGCTGCTGGTGCGAGGGAAAGATTAGCGTTCTAAAATCATCTCATACTGGTATAGGGAGAGGTTCCTGCTCCTGTTGTGAGGGACAGATTAGCGTTCTAAAATCATCTCATGCTAGTATAGGGAGAGGTTCCTACTGCTGGTGTGAGGGATAGATTAGCATTCTAAAATCATCTCATACTGGTATAGGGAGAGGTTCCTGCTGCTGGTGTGAGGGACAGATTAGTGTTCTAAAATCATCTCATACTTGTATAGGGAGAGGTTCCTGCTGCTGGTGTGAGGGATAGATTAGCGTTCTAAAATCATCTCATACTTGTGTAGGGAGAGGTTCCTGCTGCTGGTGTGAGGGACAGATTAGCATTCTAAAATCATCTCATACTGGTATAGGGAGAGGTTCCTGCTCATGTTGTGAGGGATAGATTAGCGTTCTAAAATCATCTCATACTGGTATAGGGAGAGGTTCCTGCTGCTGGTGTGAGGGACAGATTAGCGTTCTAAAATCATCTCATACTGGTGTAGGGAGAGGATCCTGCTGCATCTACATTGCTGGTTTAAAAAAAAAAAAGAATATTATTCTTTTTTTTTATTCTTTTTTATTATTAATAAATAGTGCTGCATAGTACATTTGCACTTTGCTGTGCCTTTCTTGCACAAAAATAAAAAGTGTGTCTACATTGTTGTTTTAAAAAAAAAAGAATAATGTTTTTTATTATTAATAAATAGTGCTACACAGTATATTTGCACCTTGCTGTGCATTTCTTGCACAAAATTAAAAGTGCATCGACATTGCTGGTTTAAAAAATAATCAAAATTTGTGCTAAATAGTACATTTGCATCCAGAATGAGGAGAGCGTCAAATAAGGGACGTGGTGGTGGTGCTGCTGGTGCTGCTGGTGTTGGTGGTGTTGGTGAAGCTCCTGTTGCAAGGAGAGGACGTGGTCGATCTGTGCCAGCTACACTCACAAGGGAAACACCTTCCTCAGATGCGAGTAGCCAACAGAACCTTCAACGTTATATGGTAGGCCCAAATGCTGCTCAACGAATGGTGAGGCCAGAATAGGTACAGGCGATAGTAGATTGGGTGGCTGACAATGCCTCCAGTTCCTTCACATTGTCTCTCACCCGGTCCTTTGCTGAAAGCTCAGAGTTGGCACCTGAACCCCATGGCCATCTGTCTTTCACCTCAGCCCCTTGTAAATCAGCCAAGCAGTCTGAGCCCCAAGTCATGCATCAGTCTCTTATGCTTTTTGATGACTCTGCTGGTGGGCCATCCACATAGCACTGCCGCAGAAGTGGAAGACATTGAGTACACCGATGCCCAACCACTTCTGTTTCAGGATGACGACATGGAAACACCACTGCAGCAGGTCTCTGATGATGACGAAACACAGGTGCCAACTGCTGCGGCATTCTACAGTGTGCAGACTGACAAGGAGGGCAGTGGTGAAGAGTGGGTGGAAGATGATGTGGAGGATAATGAGATCCTAGACTCCACATGGAATGAAGGTCATGCGAGTGACATGTGCAGTTTGGAGGAAGAGGTGTTGGTTGCACAGAGGCACATAGCAAAAGAGGAAGCAGGTTGCAAAAGCGGAGTGACCGTCCCCTAGACAGTATGCCTGATACTACCCACCGCACCCAGGGACCTAGCACACCAAAGGCAGCTCAAAGGAGTTCCCCGGCGTGGCAGTTCTTCAGATAATGTGCTGACGACAAGACACAAGTGGTTTGCCCACTGTCTAATGAGAGCCTGAAGCGAGGCATAAATGTTCTAAACCTGGGCACAACCTGCATGACCAGGCATCTACATGCAAAGCACGAGCTGCAGTGGAATAAGAACCTCAAAATCCAAGAAAGGTCTTGGCCTCCTCCTGCTTCCTCTTCTGCTGCTGCCTCGGCCTCTTCCTCCACCTCTACAGTGCCAGCGTCACCTGCCACCCAGCAAACAGATGTGACAGCAATGCCACCATGTCCGCCACCATCCCCAAGCATTTCCACACCATGGTCCCATGGAAGCTTACAGTTGTCCATCTCCCAAACACTGGAGAGAAAGAGGAAGTACCCCCCTACCCACTCGCGATCCCTGGCCCTGAATGCCAGCATTTCAAAATTCCTGGCCTTTGAAATGCTTTCATTCCGTCTGGTGGACATGGACAGTTTTAAAAACCTGATGGCGGTGGCTGTCCCACAGTACATGGTTCCCAGCCACCACTATTTTTCTAGATGAACAAGTCGGGGACACGATCAAGTGTGCACTGCGCAACGCCATCTGTGGCAAGGTCAACATAACCACTGATACGTGGATCAGTAAGCACGGGCAGGAACACTATATCTTGCTAACTGCACACTGGGCAAATGTAGTGGCTAGTGGGCCTGAGGCGGATAGCAGTGTGGCGCATGTCCTTCCGCCACCAAGGATTGCAGGGCATTTCTCTTTGCTTCCTGTTGCCTCCTCCTCCTACTCCGCTTCCTCCTCCTCTATCACCTCCTCATTCGGTTAGCGTAACACCTTCACCACCAACTTCAGCACATCCCGTGGGAAAGGACAGCAGGCTGTTTTAAAACTGATATGTTTGGGGGATAAACCCCACACTGCGCAGGAGTGGTTGTTGAGTCGATGAGTGGTTGTTGCCACTAAGCCTTAAGCCCGGCCTGGTGGTGTGCGATAATGGGCGAAATCTCGTAGCAGCTCTGGGCCTAGCAGGTTTGACGCACATCCCTTGGCTGGCGCATGTGCTGAATTTGGTGGTGCAGAAATTTCTAAAAAAACTATCCAGAGCTGCTGCAGATAGTGTGGGCCGTCTGTGCGCGCTTTCGGCATTCTCACCCTGCTGCTGCTCACCTGTCTGCGCTGCAGTGGAACTTCGGCCTTCCCGCTCACCGCCTGATATGCGACGTGCCCACAAGGTGGGACTCCACCTTGCATATGCTGGAGAGACTGTGCGAGCAGCAGCAGGCAATAGTGGAGTTTCAGCTGCAGCAGGCATGGGTCAGTCGCTCTGCAGAACAGCACCACTTCACCACCAATGAGAGGGCCTCCATGCGAGACCTGTGTACCATATTGCGGTGTTTTCAGTACTCCACTAACATGGCCAGTGCCGATGACGCTGTTCTCAGCGTTACTATCCCACTTCTATGTCTCCTAAAAAAACACTTCGGGCGATGATGGAAGAGGATGTGGCACAGGAGGAAGAGGAGGAGGAAGAGGGGTAATTTCCACGGTTATCAGGCCAGTCATTGACAAGTGGCTCGGAGGGTGAGTTCCTGCACCAGCATAGGCCAGGTAAAGAATTTTCAAGCCAGGGCACAGTTCTGGAGGATGAGAAGGACGATGATGATGATGATGAGGAGGAGGAGGAACCGTGTTCACAGCAGGGTGGCGCCCTACGTAGCTCGTGGGCATCACTGGAGCGTGGCTGGGGGATACAGAGGACACAGATGATACACCTCCCACAGAGAACAGCTTGTCTTTGCCTCTGGGCAGCCTGGCACACATGAGCGACTACATGCTGCAGTGCCTGCGCAACGACAGCCAAGTTGCCCACATTGTAACTTGTGCTGATTACTGGGTGGCCATCCTGCTGGATCCCCGTTACAAGGACAATGTGCCATCCTTAATTCCCTCACCGGAGCATGATCAGAAGATACGCGACTACTAGCGCACACTGGTAGATGAGCTGCTGAGGGCATTCCCAAATGACACCGGGGGCTCAGTGGAAGCACAAGGCGAGGGGCAGAGGAGGAGGAAGAGGTCGCCAACACAGCTATGGCACCACCAGCACCTCAGAAGGCAGGGTTAGCATGGCCGAAATGTGTAAAAGCTTTGTCAGCAGCACGCCACAACAAACAGCACCACCAGCTGATAGGCAACGTCTTAGCAGGAGGTAGCATTTCAGCAACATGGTGGAACAGTATGTGTGCACACGCCTACACGTACTGACTGATGGGTCTGCCCCATTCAACTTCTGGGTCTCCAAATTGGCCACATGGCCTGAGCTTGCCCTTTATGCCTTGGATGTGCTGGCCTGCCCTGCAGCCAGTGTATTGTCTGAACGTGTGTTTAGCACGGCAGGGGGCGTTATCACAGACAAGCGCAGGGGCCTGTCCGCAGCCAACATGGACAACTAACCATTACTAAAATTAACCAGGCATGGATCCCACAAGACTTGTCTGTACCTTGCGCAGTATAGACATTTAGACCGGCCTCACACAGCCATTGGTATACTGTACTTTTTTTTTTTAATGCGTCTCAATATTTTGGGGGCTACCCCAATTAGAAAAAAAAAAAACTACCTCCTCCTCCTCCACCCCGACTTCCACCTACACCACCACGGTCATCGCCTCCTCAACCCCCTACTCCACATCCACCTCCTCCATTTTTTATTTTTTTTGTGATTTTAACCACTTAAGGACCGGAGCCCTTTTTGCGATTTGGCGCTGCGTCGCTTTAACTGACAATTGCGCGGTCGTGCGACGTTGTACCCAAACAAAATTTGCGTCCTTTTTTTCCCACAAATAGAGCTTTCTTTTGGTGGTATTTGATCCCCTCTGCGTCATTTCTGATCGCCGCTATAAACAAAAGAAGAGCGACAATTTTGCAAAAAAACCCAAATTTCTTACTTTTTCCTAAAATACAAATCCAAAAAAAAAATATAAAAAAACATTTTTTTCACCGTTTTTGGGCGATTTATATTCTTCCTCATATTTGCGATAAAAAAAATCGCAATCGGCGTTTATTGATTGGTTTGCGCAAAAGTGGTCGCGTTTACGGATGATGAGAATTCATTTTTGGGGTTTTTAATTTTTTTTTATTTTTTACTAAAAATGGCGGCGATCTGCGATTTTTTGCGGTACTGCAATATTTCAGCGGACATGGCGGACCATTTTGACACTTTTTTGGGACCATTGGCATTTATACAGCGATCAGTGCTATAAAAATGCACTGATTACTGTGTAAATGCCATTGGCAGTGAAGGGGTTAACCTGCAGGGGGCACGCTAAGGGTTAACTATGTTCCCTGGGCGTGTTCTAACTGTGGGGGGACTGCCCTAGCTGGGGAAGGGAAGTGGTCACAGCCTTCATGTACGAGAAGGCTGTGATCACAGCCCTTTCCCCTCACACAGAGCGGAGGTCCGTGTTTACTTACACGGACCTCCGCTCATTCGCTCCGGGGGGGGATCGCGGGTGGCCGGCGGCAATCGAAGCCGCCGCACCCGCTCCCTG
>BLSH010122152.1:340786-350826 GCA_018402905.1 Glandirana rugosa | reverse complement strand
TAGCAGAACCCCGTACCCGAACCGGAACGTTTTTTGAAATGTCCGTGTTCGGGTCCGGGTCCCGGACACCCGAAAGTTCGGTATGGACCCGAACTTTACAGTCCGGGTTCGCTCAACACTACTCCAGAGATGTTGACCAAGGCGAAGGTATCTGCGATCTGATCCAGGCAGTTTATATAGCAGCAGAGCAGACTTAACGAGGCATAATATGGTCATCAGGTGAGACAGAGTGGAAGCTGAGGCTGGCTATTAACCCTCAATTGAGAAGCTTGCTCTGAGAAGGGAGAGCTGGGCCCAGCTCTGACAGAAGTGTGGATAAATGAGCTGGCATTGTTTTTAAAGATAGAAATGACTACCTCAGGGAAGCATACCGGATTCTACATGATACTACACTACCAAATAATCCTCTTAAAGAGCATATAAAAATATGATTGCTGTGTTAATAACGCCTTTGTAAACAATATTAATACAAAAACTGAAAATACATTTTTTCACATCTCCACCTAACAGTTTCTTTTTTATCACCTTCCAAACATTCACAAGTCATTTATCGACCCTCTGGGCAGACCAAACATTTCTGGAATTAATTCTTTGACATCAAGTTTATCTTAGTTTATAGATTTACATTTACATCATAAACTTACCATCTTACTTGTGTGACGCCATTCAACTGTTGTAACTCCCCTCTTCTGTGCTATGGCAAAGCTTATATCAATGCATCACTTTAGATGTGACCTCACTTTACACAAACATCTCTCACCATTATGGCTTGAAAGCAGTCTCAAGCTACAGTGGTCCTCTCATGTCCAAGAAAAAAGCAGTTTTTACTGAAAATGACACAATTTATTTAACTCACAATGTATTTGCTTTTGAGAAGAAATACTATATAAAGATTAAAGGCATGGTGATAGGAACTAAGTTCACATTGAGCTAGCTATTCTATCTAGACACTCCATATGGCGATGCCATTATCTTATATAAAAGGTTGACCTAATTATGACATAGAATGGGGAGGACACAGACATTCCAAAATTCATTAACCACAATGAGGGAAGGTTCAAGTTAACCCCAAACCACCATACCAACACTGTAGATTTTCTAGACTTTCAAATCCTAATGTGAAACAATAATATAATCCAGACAAGAACCTTTTTAAAGAAAGTTGACTTCAATGGTTATCTTAACTTTCATAGCAGTCATCTCAAAAGCTTAAAAACAAATATACTGTATGGGCAATTCTACCGTATTAGAAAAAAAATGTTTCACTCTCAAAGGTGTAAATATACAATCAGATAAACTGACAAAAAAAAAAAATAAATATGGGGGAGGAGCCTGAACATTGCGCCGGCTAGCAGCAGCAGCTAGACATCCGTATCCCTAAACCTGGAGGAGACAGCATGCAGACAAAGCTAAGCCTGCTTACCCACCTGTCCTTTGCCCAGTGAGGTGGAGCGCCCTTCTATGTCCAGCGGTGCGGGTCTTTTGCAGCTGCCTGCACGGGAGAGGCTGCAGTCTGGGTGCCTGGAGGCTTGGGCGGGGGAACTCTGCGGGACGGAGAGGCCTCGGTGTGGAAGATCCCGCCCCCCATCTCTTTCCTCACCCTCCTCCCAGCTGGGAGGTTGCAAGCGCGGCGTCGGAGCTACATGAGGAGAGAGGAATCGTCGCCCGAACAAAACAAGCAGACACGTGGTGTGTATAACACGCGAACAACGTGGTGGTGTGCCGGAGGGTCAGCTAGACAGCCTGCTCGTGAGGCAGGGGAGGTGAGAGGCCTGCATCGGCAGCGGAGTGCAGGGGACGAGGATGGGTTCAGTATGTGCAGATCTGCGGGAGCTTCCGGTGAGAGAGCCGATGTTTGGAGACAGGAGTGGGGGCAACTACCCAGCGGGAGTGCACCGAAAAAATAAACAAGTGGAAGGTACCCAAGCCCATTAGACCCCGAAAACTGCCGAGACACCCCAAGCTCTCTAGACCACACAAGACAGCATACAGTGGAACCTCTAGGGGTAAAGTCCCCCACAACAAATGAGACACAGTGATAATTAGTGTGACCCTCCTGGAAGATGAAACTAGCGGTGAGTCTCAACCCCCCCATTTTTTTTTTATTTTTTTTATAAACCTCCATATATGTGATGGTCCCTTTCCTCTACCCTCCCCATGAGAACTGTGCTTAACTTGCAATAAAAGGGGAAAAGAACTATACCTAGCTTGAACAAGATAAACTGCTGATAACCTGAGGACATTAAAGGACTGTAAGGCAGGAGGCACAGGGACAGACAAAAGGGGGAAGGTGAGAAGAGGAGTGAACAGAAGAAAATGAATAAGAGGGTAATAAAGGGTGTAAAAGAGGAGAGGAAAAAGAAAAGAGGCTTGGAGAGGAGTGAACAAACCATGAAGGGAAAGACAACGAAAACAAACCCTCAGGCAAAGCTGCCTAAAGTCAGTGCAAGCCCAGGGACAATAAAAAAGTATATGTCACAAGGAGGGAACCTGGACAAATCAACATCGGAAAATCAGATGGGGACCAGGTCAGATTCAACAAATGTAATAAAAGGGACCAGCAAGGAAGGCCAAAATACTAGACCCCAAGTGGAAATTCCCCGAACAACTCTGCCATAGAGGCAGAGGTGGACACTGATCTGGAGGGGGATGGTGCCCCCAACTTAGATTTACAAACTCAACTGCCCACCAAAACAGATATGGCAGATATGTTCGCGAAATTAGAAAACTCCTTGAAAAAGGATATAGCAATACTACATAGTGACCTGGGACACCTGGTGGCGCGAATAGAAGATACAGAGAAACAACTAGACGCCCAAGTACAACATATTGAGGATCTCAGAAAAGAAATAAGAGGCCTCCAGATAGCACAGAGGGATCTGGCATATGAAATGGAAGACCAGGAGAACCAGAGTAGGAGGAAGAACCTGAGAATTCGAGGGGTCCCTGAAGTACCCCAAAAGGAAGACCTGGCTGTGATGGTCGGGGAGATATTCAATTCAATACTCAATAGACAAGCCACAGAGACCCCGCTGAGACTTGAAAGAGTCCACAGGATTAAAAAAGGGGATCCCTGCAGACTCTCCTAGAGACATAATAGTGAGGTTCCATCACTATGAAGACAAAGCACAGATATGGAAGGGACTGAAAAACCGAACACCTGTTAAATACAAGGAGACAGACCTCCAGATCTTTGCAGATCTGTCACAGGAAACTCTAAGAAGACGAAAGCTATTGAAACCACTATTGGATTCTATGCAAAAACAGAATATACAGTATGTTTGGGGGTTCCCGGCCTGCCTGATCGGCATGAAGGATGTCAGTTCGGCCAGCCTGAGATTTCCAGAGGATCTTTGTGAGTTCTGCAGCAAATTAGATTTAGCAGAACCAAAGATCCCAGGATGGAGCTCCCCGGGAATAGACAAACCCCAACTAGAAGCGCAGTGGCATTTGATTCCAAAAAGAGGGAAAAATAAAGAAAATACTAAGAAAGAAGAAGAAATGGAGGGAAACTGTATAAAAATGTGACCATATACTATGCATAGAGTTCAGAATAAGAACATTGCTCTATGGTACTATACAAACAGGGGGGCGGAGGCAGGGGAGGGGGCAGGTAATGTGAAATACAAAACGGGTTTGGGGATACAGGCCCAGATGGGCTTGGAGGGAAGGGGACTGGTTGCTGGGGATGTCTGGGCATGGTACTAGTTAGAGTTTCACCCCAGAGAGGAGGAGTAGGAAGGTCAAGAAGACCTAAAAAAAAATGATAACTACTCAGGACTAAGGTCACCCCAATTAGGGGGAACTCCCAATAGTGGGCTATGGGGGTGGAGGTGGGGGAGGGAGGAAGAAGTGGGATGGAATGGGTAGAGGGGATGGGGGAGGGGTGGAGGGGAGAAGGTGGGAGGGAGGGGGTTTATGCTAGGATCTCCAAATACCCAAAGGAGGTTAGCCCCCCACCCATGTGATCTACCAGAAACACAAGGAGGGGGGAGACCCCCTGACTAGAGGACAGAAGTTGGAGAATAAAGCAGGATGAGAGCGCTACTGAGATAAAGATCTTATCATACAATATTAGAGGTATGAACTCCCCAGTAAAGAGACATAAGGTTCTTAAAGAAATTAAGCACTACGTTGCCGGAATAGTGTTTCTAAAAGAGACACACCTAACGCACTATACCAACGTGCGGCTTTCCTCAAAATACTATCCAACCTGGTTTTATGGAGACTCTCTCACAAAGAGAGCAAAGGGAGTGACTATTGGAATAGCAAAAGACATTCAGTTCCATATAGAATAAAGATAGGTGGATTCAGAGGGACGTTACATTTTTGTAAGGGGGAAGCTATCTAAAATGGATTACACCTTGGCTAATGTATATTGCCCAAATAAAAACCCCATAGGCTATCCAATAGAAATTCTGGGGAGACTCGAGAAATTTAAGAAAGGCATGGTAGTGTTGGCAGGGGACTTTAATTTTAGCATGGACCGGAGAAATAGTGCGTCGGGTGCACTGGGGACTAGAAGGCATCAGCTGGAGAAAATAAAGAAAAAACTTTACCAACATCAATTAATTGACGTTTGGAGCGTACAGCACCCAGATATAAAGGACTATACTTTCTACTGCGCGGTGCACGGGACGTACTCAAGGCTGGACCATATTATGGTAGAACATAGAATGTTGGAGTCAGTGGTTGACTCTATTGGGATACAATCATTGTCAGATCATGCCCCGGTAATTATAAAAATTAAATTAGGGAACAGTTGTAATTGAATCAGTAACTGGAGACTAAATGAAGATTTACTACAAGACAGTACAGTTGTCGAGAGAATAAATAAAGCATTAGATGACTACTTTCAGCTTAATGAGACCCCAGGAATTAATAATATTACCATCTGGGAGGCCCCTAAAGCCTATATAAGAGGCATATTGATATCCATTGGGTCAAGGAGGAAAAAAGAAAGGAGCAGCCATATAAACAGATTAATATCTGAAATATTTAATCTAGAACAAATGCATAAAAAAGTGGGAACATTGGGATTCAACAACAGCTAGTCTTAAAAAGAGGAGAGCTGAGAGACTTAATGGAACAAGAATCTAGATGAGCCTTCAATAGAGTAGCAGTAAATAGATACAAATGGGGAAATAAACCCAGAAAATTCCTGGCAAATATCCTGAAGAGCAAAAAAACATGTAACTTTATTAGGAAAATTTAAAAACGAAGAGGGAAAAATAATGCAGTCAACTACAGAAACAGCCGGGGCATTCCAAAAATACTATAAGGCTTTATACTCAGTCCGACAAAATAAAACACAAAAAGGAGAACAAAAAAGGATGGAGGAAATACAGACATACTTAGAGGAGGCCAATCTGCCTAAAATATCTACTGAAAGAATCCAACACCTCGAGACACCCATAACAGAGGAGGAGATAAATATAGCATTAAAGTTCAATCACAGGTAAAAGAAATGTAAAGATCTTTTAATACCAAAGATGTGTAATTATATGAGAGAGCTGGGAGAGGGGGGAAACCTGAGGGAAGAGTCACTATTGGCCCATATTACACTAATCCCTAAGGAAGGAAAGGATGGAACCCTTTGCTCCAGTTACAGACCTATAGCCCTTCTGAATGCTGACACAAAGTTATATGCAAAAGTCCTAGCAACTAGACTAAAAGAATTTATCTCAGAATGGATCCATGCTGATCAGACTGGATTTGTCCCCAATAGGGAGGGCAAGGACAATGCTATTAGAACATTGCTTATACTACATAGCCTGGAGGACGGGGGAGAGCCGGTACGCCTTCTATCGGTCGACGCCCAAAAAGCGTTTGCCAGGGTAGATTTGGGACTTATGATAAAAACATTGGAAATTATAAGACTAGGCCCAAAGATGATAGAGAGAATAAAACTATGAAGGCCCTACGGCAAGAGTAAAAGTAAACGGGTCTCTTTCCCAGCCATTCGAAATGTTGAATGGCACAATACAGGGGTGCCTGCTCTTCCCCCTCCTGTTTATAATATCCTTGGAACCATTATTAGCAAGAATACAGAAAAATGTAGACATAGGAGGAGTAAAAGCGGGCAAAGTAGAACACAAAATAGATTTTCGCCGATGACCTCCTATGCTACATAACAAATCCTAGAATTACACTACCCAATTTATTAAAAGAATTTAAAAAATATGGGGACATTTCCAACTTTAAAATAAACCAGGAGAAATCAGAGGTATTAAATATAAACATAAATAACAGGGAAGAAACATCTTTACGGGGTGCGTTCCCCTTCACATGGAAGGAAGTAGAAATAACCTACTTTGGGATAAAAATAACCCCAAGACATAAGAAATTATATAAAGCTAATTATATCCCGCTTTTAAATAAGATCAAGACAGAAATTAAAAAAGTAGAAAAGAGACCACTCTCATGGATGGGAAGATTAAACACTGTAAAAATGCTAATACTTCCCAAAATATTATACAAGTTTCAAATGGTTCCAATAACACTTCCTCAAACATACTTTAAGAAATTGCAAGGAATGATATTAACATTCATATGGCAGGGCAAAAAGCCAAGAATACAGTTCAGGCTCTTGAGTTCAGATAAACAACACGGGGGATTAGCGGCACCGGATGTTAAAAGATATTATGAAGCAGTGGCATTATCACGAATGGTGGAATGGAGTAAGAAGAATAGCGATAAAAGATGGGTAGAAGTAGAAAATTCACTAAATGATGCACACTTAAAAGAAAATATTTGGGTCTCACAAAAAGATAGATTATTGAAGCAAACAATACCTGAGGTAACAACAAATGTATTTCGGGTATGGGATAGGATACACCGACAGGCAAAACTAACACACAATTCACCTTTAATTTTTTTAACAGGCACAAAACAGTTTGGACCAAGGAAATAAGACACAATTTGGGGATTGGTTAGAGAATGCACAGTTAAAAGACATTATAAAGGATGGGAAAATTTGCACATACCAAGAATTGACACTAAAGGGTGTCCTGCCAAGACTGAATGAATGGAGGTACGCCCAGCTAAAACACTTTGTTGCAAAATTACCACAACCTTTAAGAACAGAAAAAGAACTGAATCCATTTGTGCAACTCAAAAGAACCAACTAGACATTGCATAGCACAAATTTATGAAAAAATTATGGAGTGGGAAAGACTGGGCGTCCCTCCATTCATTGGGAAATGGGAGGAGAAATTAAAGATAAAGTTTACTAAGCAACAGTTGAGTAAAATGTATAGAGCCATACATAGCTGTTCAAAAGATGTTCGGAGCATTAAAATGAATTATAAATTCCTTGCAAAGTGGTATATGGCGCCAGTAGTTGCCCACAATTATCAAAGAGATAAATCCCCACTATGTTGGAGAGGTTGTAAAGAACGTGGGACCATGGCACACATATGGTAGAAATGCCCAAAAATAAAGGAATTTTGGGAGGAGGTGAGACAATATATAGCAGAAATTACAGGGGAAGAGATTGGGCTGGACCCATTGAGCTGTCTCTATCATATTTCAGATAAAACTAGTAAGCAATATAGAAACTCATTGGTACCGTCTCCTTTGAATGCAGCAAAGGAAACGATACCAAAAAAATTATTAGACATAAATAAGCCTACCCTGAGGGACTAGTTTGAAAGAATTAAATACATTTACAACATGGAATATCTGGGAAGTGGAGAAAAAGGCCCCTTCTGGGAAAAACATGCAGGAAAATGTGGAAAATGTATAGCTTTTAAAAAAAACGGATAAGTACTCCATGCTTTTGGTAGATTGACTAGGATATGGGGGAGGAGGAGGGGTGTTCAGAAATCCGGGGATAGGAGAAAGGATAAGAGGAGCTCTGTACATAAACTGTTTTTGAACTGGAGGTTAAGTCAGTAGAGATGCTGAGAAATAAGGTTGATTGTATAAATTGCTCTGTGGTGAAATTTTATATTGTGTATTTTGAAAATTAATAAAATTGAAATAAAAAATAAAAAAATAAATAAATATAAACACTAACCTAACACTTTGATGCACAATTTAAAAAACCAGAGCTGATCCTAAAGTCCAAACAAAACCCTTAGAACATGGATGTAATTTAGTGATAAGATACAATGCTGAACATAGCAAAATTAAAAATACCTTAAGATCACACTGGCATATACTGTTACAAGATCCTTATGTAAGAATGACATAGCTCAAAAAAACGATATATACATTTACAGTAGACATGTACAAAACAATGAAAAACATCTTGGCACCCAGCAAACTGAAACTGAAGGAAATAAAAGAGAGTGTAACACCACAAAAGGCCTATTGTTTAAACAGAGACAAAGGAAAAAGGTTTAGGACTTTAAATGAGGCGTATAAGGGATATGTACCTCCATCCCCAATCTGGTAAATAAAGGAGAGGGTTTTGGGACTTTAAATGAGGCAGTAACAAGATACATTTGTGTAAAAAGTATATCAATGTATTAGCATGAACAAGTACAATGACATAAGATGTTGGTACAAGTATAAACCATATTGATTCCATATATGTACAAAAAGCGTTGTTCATTTCATGTATATATACACACACGCACACACACACACACACACACACACACGTATTAAAACAGCACATGCAACACCATGCAACACATGGTCAAAGGGATAACAGTAAAAATCATAGGATGAACATGGTTGGTTAATAGTTAAAAGAGCTTTGCATAGAACAGAGTAATTACATCCTTAATGTCCAAAGCGTTTTGTGAAAATAGTCATCTCTTCCTCAGGGGTGAATATATATGTGAAGTTTGCAAGAGACAGGTATTAGTGGGATCTAATATTAAACCAGATATGGCAATATAGCTCCAAGAAGCACCTCTACATACTTACATGAGGTAAGATTGGACAGTCTGAGGCACTGCAAGCCACAGGCTCCGTGAGGTCATCTGTCCTGGGAGTTGAGGTATAAAGGACCCATGGGCAACCAAGGCACACGGCAGCACCCCCAAAAGAACCATAAAGACTCTCCATATTGTGATATGTAGTGGTGATGGCGGGAAAATGTCCCCACAGCAATCTAAATGGATAAAAAATCATCCATGAATGTAGTGCCTATGAAGGAGCGAAAAAAAAAAGGAAAGAGGGAAACCCAAATCCAAGGTGCAAATATTAAAGTAGTAAAGCAATACCCATAAAAACAGCGAGGGAGTAAACAGTGGTGGTCTGCACCCAAGTAGGATAACCCACAAAGGGAAAAGAAAAGTTACAAAGAAAAGTAACTAGGAATTGGGAAAACCAGTGTGCCAAATGGCAAAAATAATTACCTGATACACTTGCATGTGGAAAGCGTGTGTGCGTTGAGTCTGGCATGTGGAATGAGCAAGTAAAACATAGTGTCAGGGGAGCTGTCTTATATGCTCCAGGTGCACGATCCCAACCAGCATCATGCAAAACAGCAGATGCCCCAACGCTGAAGTCCCACAGATTGTCTTCAAACTTAGCCCTGGGGTCATGTGACAGTACCGGAATACAAACACTGATGTGTCTTATCATAACTAAATAGCTTGCATGGTTTCCAGGACTTTCTCTACATATCAAAAGCCAACTAGGTCTTTCCGAGGCACTGGTTACCCAACCCAGCTCCCCTAGTACACCCGGAGCTGTGGCAGCATACGAGGATCCCTTACCGTCTCATACTAGACACGTAACGGTACTAGGCCCTCGCTGACGGTGTCGAGGCCCACATGATCCCCTCGACCCAACCCATTGGTCACGGAGCCTTTCTGGATCAACCGAAAACTATACATCTCTTTCAGGACCTTTGGTACGTTCGATAAATCAATACTATTCTGTGTAGTCACAAACATAAGGCCATGACAGTGTACTGGGGTCCCGATTCAAACTTCTGTTAGACACCCTGAAGTCGCAACCCCGTAGACGACAAAACGTACTACGACCAACCCTAGCACGTGGACCTCGTATATTCTGTCGAGGGGACTGTGATACAAAATGAACGAGTAAGGTGTACGGTCTGAGTTGCGTGTGTGCGA
>BLSH010122152.1:312194-323636 GCA_018402905.1 Glandirana rugosa | reverse complement strand
AATATATATATATATATATATATATATATATGTGTGTGTGTGTGTGTGTGTGAACATAGAAAAAAGTTGGACTGATTGATACACTGATACGTCAGTGTATATATATATATATATATATATATATATAACCAAATAATCCCATATACAATCCTTCAACCACAGTTGATCCAGAGGAAGGCAAAAAAGCGTGATCCAATTTGCTATAACTGGGGGAAAAAATTCCTTTCTGATTCCCCGAGAGGCAGTCGGATTCACCCTGGGTCAACTTTACCTAAAAATGTTAGCACCCAGTTATATTATTTACAGGAAAGAATCCAGGCATTTTTTAAAGCAATCAACCGTGCTGGCCAAAACCACCTCTGGAGGGAGTCTATTCCACATTTTCACAGCTCTTACTGTGAAGAAACCTTTCCGTATTTGTAGATGAAATCTTTTTTTTCCTCCTAGCTGTAAAGAGTGCCCCCTTGTCCTTTTGTGATGACTAGAGTTGAGCGAACCCAAACTGTAAAGTTTGGGTCCGTACCAAACTTTTGGGTGTTTGGGACCCGAACCCGGACTTTTCAAAAAAAGTCCACGTTCGGGTCCGGGGTACTGGTAATTTTAATAAAAGTTTTGAAAATTGCTGTAAAAAAGTCTTGGAAAGTCCTAAAGGTCTGCAAAAGGAAGGAAAAGGGGGGGGTAAGGGTCGGACAAGTGCCCTACAAAGAAATGGGGATAGGGAAATAACTTAAAATAATAAAAAAAAAAATCACATAAAAAATCAAAAATGGAGGTTAATGTGGACCATCTTCAAACTGTATGTGAAAAGTATAAATTAGCCTGGAGAAGCCATATCACTGTTCTAAGAAGCTTACCTACTAGGCTTGTGCAATTCGTTTCGTTCCGAATTTCGTTTTTACCGAATTTTGCAAAATTTGGCAATTCGGACGAATTCCGAATTTTCAATTTTCGTTTTTCCGAATCGCAGTAATTCGGAAATTCGCGTTAATTCAGCAATTGCGGTAATTCGGAAATTCGGCAATTGGAACAGATAAAAATCTGAAATTCGGAAATCCGAAAATTGGAAAAAACTAAGAATATTTGAAATAACTAACTAATAACTATTAAATGATAGGTATTGGAATTTCCTTGAAAGTTTGGCTGTTAATGAACTTGGATATGAAATTTAGCACTAATAGTCATACTTTCAAGAAAATTTTTCAATACCTATATTTATTTAATAGTTCTTTATTATTATTTCAAATATTCTTTTTTATTTCCGAAATCCGAACATTTGAAATAATAAATTATTAATTTATAATTTTTACTTATTATAAATTATAATAAGCTATTATTATTTCAAATGTTTTTCCTTATTTCCGACTTTTGCAGTGTGACTGTATATATGCATACTGTATGTGTGTGTGTGTGCATACCGGGTGTGTGTATATACTGTGTGTATATTGGATGTATATTGTATGTATACTGTGTGTTTACATACAATATAAGCACAGTATGTGCACACCCAGTATGCGCGTGCACACACATACAGTATGCATATATACAGTCACACACTGCAAAGGTCAGAAATAAGGAAGAACATTTGAAAAAATAATAGCTTATTATAATTCATAATTAGTGTTGAGCGAACCCGGTCTGTAAAGTTCGAGTCTGTACCGAACTTTTGGGTGTCCGGGACCTGGGTTCTGGTAATTTTACTAAAAGTTCTGAAAATTGCTGTAAAAAAGTCCTGGAAAGTCCTAAAGGTCTGCAAAAGGAAGGAAAATGGGGGTAAGAGTCGGACAAGTGCCCTACAAAGAAATGGGGACAGGGAAATAACTAAAAGCATTTAAAAAAAATCAAAAATGGAGGTGGATGTGGACCATCTTCAAACTGTGTCTGAAAAGTATTATTAACATTAGAAGCCATATCACTGTTCTAAAATCATCTTCAAACTGTGTCAAAAAAGTATAAATAAGCCGGGAGAACCCATATCACTGTTCTACAATCATCTGGAAACTGTGTGTTAAACTTTAACTAAAACCAAGAGAAACCATACTACTGTTCTGCAAGCATCTGGAAACTGTGTGTTAAACTTTAACTAAAACCGGGAGAAACCATACTACTGTTCTGCAAGCATCTGGAAATTGTGTGTTAAACTTTAACTAAAACCTGGAGAAACCATACTACTGTTCTGCAATAATCTGGAAACTGTGTGTTAAACTTTAACTAAAAGTGGGAGAAACCATACTACTGTTCTGCAAGCATCTGGAAACTGTGTGTTAAACTTTAACTAAAACCGGGAGAAACCATACTACTGTTCTGCAAGCATCTGGAAACTGTGTGTTAAACTTTAACTAAAACCGGGAGAAACCATACTACTGTTCTACAATCATCTGGAAACTGTGTGAAACTTTAGCTAAAACCGGCGAACCCATATCACTGTTCTAAAATCATCTAAAAACTGTGTGTGAAACTATAGCAGAGCGAACCCATATCACTGTTCTAAAATCATCTAAAAACTGTGTGTGAAACTATAGCAGAGCGAACCCATATCCCTGTTCTTCTCTCTGCTATAGTTTCACACACAGTTTTTAGATGATTTTAGAACAGGGATATGGCTTCTCCCGGTTTTAGTTAAAGTTTAACACACAGTTTCCAGATGATTGTAGAACAGTAGTATGGTTTCTCCCGGTTTTAGTTAAAGTTTAACCCACAGTTTCCAGATGATTGTAGAACAGTAGTATGGTTTCTCCCGGTTTTAGTTAAAGTTTAACACACAGTTTCCAGACGATTGTAGAACAGTAGTATGGTTTCTCCCGGTTTTAGTGAACGTTTAACACACAGTTTCCAGATGCTTGCAGAACAGTAGTATGGTTTCTCCCACTTTTAGTTAAAGTTTAACACACAGTTTCCAGATGCTTGTAGAACAGTAGTATGGTTTCTCCCAGTTTTAGTTAAAGTTTAACACACAGTTTCCAGATGATTGCAGAACAGTAGTATGGTTTCTCCCGGTTTTAGTTAAAGTTTAACCAACAGTTTCCAGATGATTGTAGAACAGTAGTATGGTTTCTCCTGGTTTTAGTTAAAGTTTAACACACAGTTTCCAGATGCTTGTAGAACAGTAGTATGGTTTCTCCCGGTTTTAGTTAAAGTTTAACACACAGTTTCCAGACGATTGTAGAACAGTAGTATGGTTTCTCCCGGTTTTAGTTAACGTTTAACACACAGTTTCCAGATGATTGTAGAACAGTAGTATGGTTTCTCCCGGTTTTAGTTAACGTTTAACACACAGTTTCCAGATGATTGTAGAACAGTAGTATGGTTTCTCCCGGTTTTAGTTAAAGTTTAACACACAGTTTCCAGATGCTTGTAGAACAGTAGTATGGTTTCTCCCGGTTTTAGTTAAAGTTTAACACACAGTTTCCAGATGCTTGTAGAACAATAGTATGGTTTCTCACAGTTTTAGTTAAAGTTTTACACACAGTTTCCAGATGCTTGCAGAACAGTAGTATGGTTTCTCGCGCTTTTAGTTAAAGTTTAACACACAATTTCCAGATGCTTGTAGAAAAGTAGTATGGTTTCTCCCGGTTTTAGTTAAAGTTAACACACAGTTTCCAGATGATTGTAGAACAGTGATATGGGTTCTCCCAGCTTATTTATACTTTTTTGACACAGTTTGAAGATGATTTTAGAACAGTGATATGGCTTCTACCGTTAATTAATATTTTTCAGACACAGTTTGAAGATGGTCCACATCCACCTCCATTTTTGATTTTTTTTTTTTAAATGCTTTTAGTTTTTTCCCTGTCCCCATTTCTTTGTAGGGCACTTGTCCGACCCTTACCCCCATTGTCCTTCCTTTTGCAGACCTCTAGGACTTTCCAGGACTTTTTTACAGCAATTTTCAGAACTTTTAGTAAAATTACCAGAACCCCGGACCCGAACCCGGACTTTTTTTGAAAAGTCCGGGTTCGGGACCGGGTCCCAGACACCCAAAAGTTCGGTACGGACCCAAACTTTACAGTTCTGGTTCGCTCAACTCTACTTATTATGAATTATAATAAGCTATTATTTTTTCAAATGTTCTTACTTATTTCTGACCTTTGCAGTGTGTGACTGTATATATGCATACTGTATGTATGTGTGTGTGCATACTGGGTGTGTACATACTGTGCTTATATTGTATGTAAACACACAGTATACATACAATATACATCCAATATACACACAGTATATACACACCCAGTATGCACACACACATACATACAGTATGCATATATACAGTCACACACTGCAAAAGTCGGAAATAAGGAAAAACATTTGAAATAATAATAGCTTATTATAATTTATAATAAGTAAAAATTATAAATTAATAACTTATTATTTCAAATGTTCTTCCTTATTTACGAATTTCGGAAATAAAAAACAATATTTGAAATAATAATAAATAACTATTAAATATAGGTATTGAAATTTTCTTGAAAGTATGACTATTAGTGCTAAATTTCAAGTTCATTAACAGCCAAACTTTCAAGGAAATTCCAATACCTATAATTTAATAGTTATTAGTTAGTTATTATTTCAAATATTCTTAGTTTTTACCAATTTTCGGATTTCCGAATTTCCGAATTTCCAAATTTCGGATTTTCGTCTGTTCCAATTGCTGAATTTCCGAACTACCGCAATTGCTGAATTACCGCGAATTTCCGAATTACCGCAATTGCCGAATTACCGCAAATTTCCGAATTAACGAAATTGCTGAATTACCGCAAATTTCAGAATTTCCGGATTACCGCAAATTTCAGAATTTCCGAATTACCGCGATTCGGAAAAACTAAAATTCGGAAAAATTCGGAAATTGAAAATTCGGAATTTGGAATTCGTCCGAATTGCCGAATTTTGCAAAATTCTGTAAAAACGAAATTCGGAACAAAACGAATTGCACAAGCCTAGCGATCGTTCTCACAACCGAATGGTCACAAAGAAGGTATACCATGTGATAAAACAGCAGAGGGAGCACACATAGTGAAGCCCATTTTTAAAAACGTTTATTGAATAAAAAGATTACACTTACAAATGTCCAGAAGACTTCAAAGCATATAAAAGCATTCCACACATGGAAAGATGAACGTGCCTGCTTGCAGCTGTACCACCTCCCCGGTTTTGTTCCAATGAACATCGTCAGAGGTGTGGTCAGCTTCACAGGCACCAATAGAGATTATAAAGGAAGCCAGAGTGATGTGATTGACACATAAAGCCGGAACTTCCTGTCAATGGAGAGCATCACATGACCTACAGTGCTCTCCAAGACCAGGAGCTGATCCACTTTCATAAAACAGGAAGCCCGAGGACTCTGATTGCACAAAGGGCCAGAGATTCCCGCATATGAGGCACATCAGAAAGCATAAAAGAACATTTCAGTTCCTGAATTTTGGATGATTTGATTACAGAGGCTTATGTTACACTGTTATCTGGTACGAAGACTGAGAGAGTGTAGTGTGCCATTTCATCTTTACACACAAACTGGTGTCAGTCTTTCCTATCATGTAAATCCAGAGACTGTGTTTATTTATCCATCTGGATTTTAGCGCGACACAAGGACTTTTATACAATATATAGACACTTAGGGCCCAATTTAGACATTTTCACTTAGGGGTGTACTCACTTTTGTTACCAGCGGTTTAGACATTAATGGCTGAGTGTTGAGTTATTTTGAGGGGACAGCAAGTTTACACTGTTCTACAAGCTGTACACTGACTACTTTACATTGTAGCAAAGTGTCATTTCTTCAGTGTTCTCACATGAAAAGTAATAATAAAATATTTTTTAAAATTTGAGGGGTGTACTCACTTTTGTGAGATACTGTTGATATTAAGCTTTTGGCCCCAATTTTTGCCACTAGACGTAATTGAGGTGTTGGGGGCCTTATCCATCATGACCAATTTGGCTTTATGCAGACTAGACAGGCTAGCAACAACATATGGAAACTTGCTTTCCTGTTTGAGGCCTCCAAATGTCAGAAGACACAACTTATGATTCTTTCTCTTGGCATAAAGAAGGTCTTTGACACTGTCTCTTGGCCTTTTCCTGTTCTATGTATTCCATGTTTCCCTATCTTGCAAGGTACTTAGTAGGGATGCCCACTAACCCCCACTTTCATTTGCTTCAGTCATAGAGCCCCTCGCACAGGCACTTCAGGAGTCCCCAGATATATCAAGTTTAAAGATTTCAACGTAAGCTGAGCTGGGCCTCTTTGCATGTCATCCTAACCATAACAAATCCACTAATTTCCCTGCCCGCCCTACATACCTTTCTAACCCTATTTAGCACAATCTCGGGCCTGCAGGTCTGTCCTGCAAAATCTAATGCCCTAAATGTATCCCTACTCCTCTCACTGCTTCAATATCTACAGAAGACCAATAGAAATATAATAGATTGCCATATTTGTGTGTCTTCCTGAACAGAAATTACTCTTCCCTACATAAAGCTAGCTATCCACCCCTTCCCTGGAAACTGTACTGTCTGTTTGCTTACCTCTCTGCTCTGTGTTTCAGCTTAGGGACCAAGCCCTCACACCTGAATGATTAAGTAATCTCCTACCACCATTGCTCTGCCCACAGGAAAGTGTACTTAACTCCATGTAGTGCAAGCCAGCCTTGCCCAAGCAAGCAACCAAGTGTCTAGGCTCCCTGTGTGTGTTTGTTCCTGCCGTGTACTCTAGTTTGATTCTGTGTACCGATCTTGGCCTGTTCTCTTGACTATGCTGCCTGCCTTATAACCTGGCCTTTGTCGTGCTTTGAATATTCCTGCCTGCTTGTTGCCCTGACCCTTGGTGTGCCTTCTTGACTTACCCTTAGCCCTGCCTGCTGCTTCCTATCAGACCCCGGTCAGTCAAAGGGTGCTCTCCAAATACCAACGGAGTGCATCTGTCACCTGGCCCCAGGTGACCTGATAGCTGTTTTGGTGGTACATGGTCCCTAGTAGCCTGGCAAATGTTTCTGCCATTACCATTGTGCACAGTTTTCGAAGCTGCCCCGACACTGGATACCTTTTGCATGTTTGGTCAACCTGTCCAGTAGCCCAAAAATTTTGGTAGCAAGTATATCAATTCATCCAAACTCTTTTTCGCTTGGCCCCCATCCTGAACCCATTCAAGGCCTTACTTAAAGAGAAAGTAAAGTCCCGCCTTTTCTTTTTTCTGACCCGCAAAATTAAAGCCATAATATGCTAGTATGCATCGCATACTAGTACATTATGTTAAACTTACCTGCAAGCGAAGCCCTCATTGTCCCCGCTGGAGGCCTCCTCCATCTTCGCCTGTCTTCCGTCCAGGTCCGTGGACGTGCAACGTCACTCCTGCGCGCATACGGTCACGGCACATGCTTCTGAAGAAACGGCATGGGTGGCTGTTCCTTCAGAGCGCATGCGCCAATGACGTAATTGTAATAACAGCACAACTCCAAAATACAATGCCCAAATTCCATTGAGTTTGGGACACCTGGATTACAACATTTCTCCTGAGAGATTTTGATCACAGCCTATGGGACTTGTAATAGCCTGCCCACAGCATCCTGGAATAAACAGCCCTGGAACCTCCCAGCTGACTCTCCCTCCATTCCCTCCACATCCTGAACTGCATCCTTCCTATCAGTCCCTTCTCCCCTCCTTCATCTTTTCTCACTTATCTATATTTACTGTTCCTCTTTCTCTCTTTACATAAAAGCTCCATATGGAACCAAAATAGACACCCTGTTTGGAAATGACTTGCACTTAAGCCTAAATCTATAGTCAGAACTGCAGGCTTGTGCATTCACTCATATGTTTCCTGTTATTTGTACAAACTGTACTTACAAAATACCCTTGTGTATACTCTATGCACTCAATGTTGCTATGAAGCTTCTCATGTACACTCTGTTTTGTTACTTTTTAAAATGTAATAAATATGATTAAACAAGACAAAAGCAAGAGCTTGCCTACCTCAGCAAAGAGGCAGAGAAATAAAAACTGTACTACCATGCTTAAAGCCGAGATCCAGAAAAAAAAAAATCTTTAGTTTTGAAAACAATTTGGAAGGGTTGTGCTAGGTAAAAGCATTACAAATGTTTGAATTTTCCTAATCTTGTACTATTAAAAAGGGTTTTTTCTGTGACTCTCTTTATCCCCATTGGAGATATATTCTGTAACTCCCTGTCCACATTTTCCCTTTTAACTAGAACAGAGTAAATCCCTAGATTGGCTGGAGCTGAGTTTTAAAAGTTGCACCTAAAGCAAAACTACTTTGTGGATTAAGCCAAAAATAGCTGTGGCACATGGCTAATACAGGACTATGATTTACTTGTAGTAGGTGATTTATTTGCCTACTCTTAGTGCTGATTCTCATTATATGAGCTTAATGTACCAGTCTGACCTACTAATATTTATTTTATCCAAAATGTTTACTTACAGTATTATTTTGATTGATTTTACAATGAAATAAAAGTGATATATCACTCTGAACTTTTCAAGCAGCCATTTTTATCTGAAAAGAATGTTTATGATAGTCTAGTTTCCAATTTCTTTGGACATGGACGCACATTAAGTTTTTTGAATCTCTTATAAATATAATTGCAAAGTCAGGAAAAAATATGCATAGCGAGCAAAAAAAAGTGTACTTTAATAATGCAACATTCAAATAGGAGAATGAGGACTTTTTTCTTTTTTATTCTCCTGGAGTGAGCTCATAGCTGTGTTGGTGTCAAGTTATTGTAGCATTCTCCCCTGAAAGGGACGCTGTGCATTGGCCCAGGTCTTCCTTGCTAGTACAGAGTCTGCCAGACCCAGACACAGTTCCAAGCACACTGACTGACTAGGCTTAAGCCTCATACACACGGTGTGAGGGTTGTAGGACCGAACAGCCCAAACCATATGTCGGCTGTTGTGTCTCGCATTCTGACATGCACTAAGCGATCGTACGACCAAGCCTAACGTGGTGATGTGTTACAATCTTATAAAGAGGAAGTTCAGGTGAATGTGATTTGTGAATTAGGAATGTAGGTTTACATGAACGGACACTTCCAAGCGTTTCTGACTTCTGAGCATGTGTTATTTGCACATACAACTTGTTGGACCAACTTCTCTGTACACAAGATACAACAGTTGTACGACCACTTGTTGTGCAACCAAAGTTTTCTAGTTTGCTCATCCAACTTCTGTTGCACGACCATCGTACATCGGCTGTTCTAATTGCGCGTACTAACGGTCTGATGATCGCACAACAAACGGCCGTATGACCGTTTTCATACGACCGTCGCACTGTGTGTACGGGCTTTTAGTCTAGGGCAATGGTTCTCAACTCCTGTCCTCAGGACCCACTAACAGGCCAGATTTGCAAGATAACTGAAATACATCATAAGTGATATCATTTGCTGCTCAGTGATTGCAGTATTCTGGTCTGCATCTCCCCAAGGTAATACTTAAAATTTGGCCTGTTAGTGGGTCCTGAGGAGTTGAGAACCACTGGTCTTGGGGAAGTTTTTTTGTGGATTTAATGCAGAAAACGTAAACAGGAGAGGGGTAGTTCAATATACTCAAAAACATCTGTAGAAATTAGCAGGAGGACAAACTTTAGCCCAAATCCTCTTCTAACAGCCTTGGGGGTAGAAAGGAATGGCCAGCTAATTTGGAACTCTATGCAAGAAGTTCCAGTCCTTACAGCAACCTCTTGTACTTACATCCCCAAGCACATGCACACCTGTCCACTGCCACAAAGCCTCCATGAGACACTCTTCAGTGAGGAAGAAAGGGTCTTTCTCTAGACCAGTCTTTGCAGGTGATACCCTCTAACAAACGTCTCTCAATCAGATCTCCTTTAGCCCAGATTCAAACTAGAGCGATGATCAGACATTGCGTGTGATTCGCACCCACACTGCGTGAACATTTGAACACCGTTAAAGTCTATGAGACCCGAGCATGAAAAATCAAAAGTGCTAATTTAAAAAGCTTATATGCATTTATTGCCTTAAAAAGTGTATGGGGACCCGGGTCCTGCCCTAGGGGACATGTATCAATGCAAAAAAAAGTTTTTAAATCAATCGTTTTTTCAGGAGCAGTGATTTTAATAATGCTTAAAGTGAAACAATAAAAATGAATTATTCCTTTAACCGGTTCCACACTGCGCGCTGTATATTTACGGCGGCAGTGTGGACGCGTCCCGTGAATTGCCGTAAATAGGCAGCGATTTGTGCAGGCACAGCTAGGGGGCGAGCGCTTGCCGCCGGCGAGTCACACTCTGGATCAGTTAGAACTTTCATGCCCATGGTAGCCCAGCCCCCCCACAATTAGAACACACCCAGGGAACACCGTTAACCCCTAGATCGCCCCCTGCAGGTTAACCCCTTCATTGCCAATAACATTTATACAGTAATCAGTGGACAATTACATTTCTGATAGCTGAATAAATGTCATTGGTCTCAAAAAAGTGTCAAAATTGTCCGACATGTCCGCTGCACTATCCCAGTGCTGCTAAAAATCGCAGATCACTGCCATTATTAGTAAAAAATAAAATAAAAATAAAAACCCCAGAAATGAATTCTCATCATCCGTAAATGCGGCAACTTTTGCGCAAATCAATCAATAAACACCAATTGTGATTTTTTTTTTTACCAAAAATATGAGGAAGAATATAAATCGGCCAAAACCAATGAAAAAAAATGTTTTTTTATATTTTTTTGGATTTGAATTTTAGCAAAAAGTAAGAAATATTGGGTTTTTTTTGCAAAATTGTCGCTCTTTCTTTGTTTATAGCGGCGATCAGAAATGATGCAGTGATGATCAAATACCACCAAAAGAAAGCTCTATTTGTGGGGAAAAAAGGATGCAAATTTTGTTTGGGTACTATGTCTCATGACCACGCAATTGTCAGTTAAAGCAACACAGTGCCGAATCGCAAAAAGTGCTCTGGTCCTAACCTGGGAAATCCTTCCGGGGGTGAAGTGGTTAAATATCGGGCCTGGGGGTCTCCCTTAGTATGCCTGTAAAAATCACCTCTGTGATGTTTAGAATATAGCCAGAGCAAAATGACATTTGTGAAGTTAAAATTGTTGTTTATTAATAGGGCTGTAATCAGGGCCGGCCCAAGACATTGTGCTGCCTGGGTCCAAGAATGAAATGCTGCCCCCCGATCGGCGGTGGCATCCCTAACCCGTACAGAGAAACGACCTAACCCGTACAGAGAAACGACCTAACCCGTACACAGAAACGACTTATATACCCCTACGGAGAAATGATATACCCCTACAGAGAAATGATATACCCCTACAGAGAAACGAAATACTTTTACAGAAACGACTTAAATACATTTATAGGGAAACGACTTATATACCCCTACCGAGAACGACCTACCCGCACTAAAAAAAAAAAAACCCCCCCCCCGTCGTAAAGTAAGAACCTGGGTCCGTCGTGTTACAGAACCCGGCCGGGACT
>BLSH010122152.1:289232-302010 GCA_018402905.1 Glandirana rugosa | reverse complement strand
GTGTTAGACTAGCAACACATGCTACCATCGCTAACAACACAATACGTCTCAAACTAGACGTTAGACAGTGAGTTTCGTCGTCATACACTTTAGAGTTTATAGACGTTAGACAGGGAGTCTCGTTGTCATCATCATTAGAGTCCTACGTCCTAGTCTACAATTTTACAACAATCGCTACCATCGTACACAACGATCAGATTGTGGGAGTAATTTGAGATTTCACATACTGTTGCTTTGAGTGACAGATTGCAGATCAAACCCTTCATAACACAACGATTGTTACAATCGTACACAACGATCAGATTGTGGGAGTAATTTGAGATTTCACATACTGCTGCTTTGAGCGATCTGACTGCACTAGGTAGAGGCTTCTGCTTAGAAGGACAGATAATTGTTCTAAAGGGATAGGTTCTAGCTGCAGCTGTAAGTGACACATTATTGTTCAAAAATCATCTCCTAGTTTATTTGATTTTAATTTATTTTCCCTATCCCCATTTTTTTGTAGGGCACATGCCCTACTCTTACCCCCATTTTACTTCCTTTTGCAGCCCTCTAGCACTTGCCAGGACTTTGTTACAGCCATTTTTGTGTCTAAAAGTTCGGTCCCCATTGACTTCAATGGGGTTCGGGGTCCGGGATAACGTTCGGGCAACGTTCGGTGCCGAACCCATACGTTTTCTCAAAGTTAGTTCAGACCCGCAGAACCCGAACGTCCAGGTGTTCGCTCAACTCTATTCAAGATAGTACATTTTTGGTTTTGGGTTTAGTCCTGTTCACACTGGTACAACTTGCCATGCGATTTGACAGTTCCAAAAAAAGAAAAAGGGAAAAATACCTACCTCCATGACAGCTCAGTCACAGTAAGTGCACTCTTAGCACAGAAACCTCTTCTGCCAATAGACACATACAGTATCTCACAAAAGTGAGTACACCCCTCACATTTTTGTAAATATTTTATTCTAACTTTTCATGTGACAACACTGAAGAAATGACACTTTGCTACAATGTAAAGTAGTGAGTGTACAGCTCATAATCCTATTGCTCATCTGTGGGGCATCCTCAAATGGAAGGTGGAGGAGCGCAAGGTCTCTAACATCCACTAGCTGCGTGATGTCCTCATTGAGGAGTGGAAGAGCACTCCAGTGGCAACCTGTGAAGCTCTGGTGAACTCATTGCCCAAGAGGGTTAAGGCAGTGCTGGAAAATAATGGTGGCCACACAACATATTGACACTTTGGGCCCAATTTGAACTTTTTCACTTAGGTGTGTACTCACTTTTGTTGCCAGTGGTTTAGACATTAATGGCTGTGTGTTGGGTTATTTTGAGGGAACAGCAAATTTACACTGTTATACAAGCTGTACACTCACTATTTTACATTGTAGCAAAGTGTAATTTCTTCAGTGTTGTCACATGAAAAGATATAATAAAATATATACAAAAATGTGAGGGGTGTACTCACTTTTGTGAGATACTGTATGTGCAGCATGTGGGCGTTAAAGCCCACCCTTTGTCACCGCACATATTGCCTACCTGTTGCCACCAGTACAAAGGGTTTTCAGTCTACCTGTTGTTTGTGCATTATCATTTATGTTATATATTAATATAACCCTGATGCTCTCTCTTCACAGAGAAGACTTACAGAGTAACAAACTGTAATCACCCACCACCAAACTCTTAAAGGAAACACTTGCATACAGAGAATCCCATGCAGGTATTGAACAGAAGATAAAAACAAGATAACAAATGTGCAGGGAGGCAGATTTTTGGAAAAAGCTGTGGCAGAAAAAGTCATCCTTCATCTGATTTTGAAAGCCTCCATGGACTGTACAAGATGAACCTTGCAATTTGTCTTAAGTCACAACAATGACAACACAGTTGCACTGGACACTTTATAGCTTGTATACCAACCCACAGAATATTCGCCAGCAGGATAACCTGTAGCAATGAACCACACAGGTTACCCTGGCACATCACTTTATTACCTAGCAAGTCACTAAACATCCTATGTAGTAACTCATGTTTCATTGCCATCCACCCTGAATCTAGCTCAACAAATCACCTCTGAACCTCTTGAGACAACACACAGTTCTCAAGGCCCACACCACAAGACCACCAGATCCCAAAACTTCACTTTGACTGAACCAATTTGCTTCTCCATTCTCTCCTTCGACACTTAGCACTGTATACAACTTCCTCTAGCAACAGGAAAAGAAGGTCTATCATGACAAAGCCTGAAGGAATTGATGTACATGACTCACAAAGAACCTATTAATACAAGTCTTATGAAAATTGGAGCCCTATCTAACTTTAAAATCAATCTCACAAAGTCTAAAATACTGCCTCTCTCTTTACCATCCACCCTAATTTGCTCCCTTCGACAGTCCTTCCCCTTTTTGTGGACTATAAATTCCACAGAATATTTAGGCATAAGACTAACAGCAAACTTACAATGTTTATATGAGAAAAACTATACCCTTGCTTAGGCTTATTATTTATTTGTTTCAAGTACTTACATAGCACTGTCAATTTACACAGCTCTTTACATATATATTGTACATTCACATCAGTCCCTGCCCTCAAAGATCTTACAATCTAAGGTCCCTAACTCACATTCATACAAACACATGCTAAGGCCAATTTAGACAGGATTCAATTAAACTACCAGCATGTCTTTAAAGTGTGGGAGGAAACCAGAGTACCCAGAGGAATCACACACAGGCACAGGGAGAAAGTGCAAACTCCAGGCAGGTAGCATCATGGTTGGGATTTGAACTGGCAGCCCTAGTGCTGCTAGGCAGAAGTGCTAACCGTGTGTACAAAACACTTCTATTTCATCCAAAAGAAATGTGAAAAATGATATACTTAAAATTCATACAAAAACTGATTATGGTGGAAAAATTACTAATTCTTTAATTACTTATAAAAATATATACGTGCATCATATATGTGATCTCAAATTATATTATACTTTTAAAACCAATAATAAAGTGACCTTGTGCAACCACCATGCAAAAAAAACTTCAATTTGTTACGAAAAAAAGTGACGAAAATATATATGCTTAAAGTGCATATAAAAAACTAATTGTGATGGAAAATGACTGGTGTCTAAAATAGTCCACTGATAATTACAACTTTAATACTCTGTGATTCTGAAAAAATATTAAATAAAACCCAGTCCATAAACAAGCTTTATAAATTTTTATTTATGAAATGTCAGTTCAACTGATAAAACCTTTTGTCTTCTTTTTTTAGCGATTGTTGTAAATGCTTACAAAAAGCATTAAAGACTCAAACAGGTGCTGGTGTTGCAATCCGTGCTCCCCTAAGGTAAATGCACTTACCAGAGAGCAGTCCCCTCTATGGGGTGTTGAGCCTTTACAGCAACCCTGCTGTGCTGGGGTCTTTTTGGAGTCCTTCCTCAGGAGATGTTCCCCAACAGGGGCATTATTACGCCTCCTGTGTGCCTCTGCTCTGCCGGGATTTAAATCCTTTCCTAGGAGAACCTTCCGCCACTTCATTCTAAGATGTTAGCATGCAAAAAACAAATGGAGTCCGTAGTGCACTAACGTTTTAAAACATATTTTATTCCTTAATACAGTGCACTTGCATGGTGTCCAAATGCAAAAATAACATTGAACGAGGTTGCAAAGAAAAAACAAAGAAAAGAAAAAACGTGGTTTCTATTGCTCTGCCTGAGAAAGAAAGGAAGGAGTAGGTGTGGCACTGCTCTTAATGTGCTAATGGAGTGCTGTTCCTTGATTACTTATAAAATAAATGGATGTATATATGTGATCTTGACTTTCAAAAAATATCAATAAATCCAATAATAAAGTGACCTTGTGTGAATCGTATGCACAAAACACTTCTATTTCATCCAAAAGAAAAATTATATACTTAAAATTTATACAAAAACCGATTATGGTGGAAAATTACTAATTCTTTAATTACTTATAAAAATATATATGTGTATCATATTTGAGATCTCAAATTCTATTATACTTTTAAAACTAATAATAAAGTGACCTCGTGCAACGCAACCACTGTGCAAAAAAACACAAACCTGATACGTTTTTAAATGGGCCACCTGGATACATTTCAAATCCACTTGTTTAACCCACTAATTTTGGACTACATTTGCCACAAATACACAGTTGTAGGAGTTTTTGCCCTCCCCATGATGGGCCGTGACTTATTCTGGATCTCATTATTAGAGAAATCAACCTCAAACCATATCCCTTCCTTCCTTGTCCTTAGTCATTTTTTTCTTTAGTTTTGTCTGGTTCTGTTAACTTTTTTTGCAGTAAAAAAAAAAAACAGGCTTTATGAAGTTTGACAATTGACAATTGACCACTGAACTTGAGAGATCTACAGTTTGTTCAAGTCAGTCCAGGACTTTAGCAATTCCACCTATGCCAGAACTTGACTTCTCAGTCGTCAGACTGTGCTAAGAGATCTGAAACTGTTTACATTCATTAACCAAACAAAAACCTTAATCTTTATTGGGAGAGATGCAAGCAACTTTACTGCAGCCTTGAAGTAATGGAACATGCCTGATTCAAAAGATTACAGGGCTTTCCTAGATTGTCCAAAAGAGACAACCAGAAGATCGAGGCACTAAGCAATTTTATTTCTTGAGCTTGAAATTACCAAGGAAGAATCACATATACCAAGTCTTAGCAACCCAGACACTGGTGTATACCCAGTAGTAACAAAAATTGCCTTATAATCCAAGAAAATAAGCAACAGTGGGTTTAAGGTATAAGCAGGAACATCAAGTACCCTTTCCACCTTTCTCCTCCTTTTCAAAGTTCATCAAAGCCAGAGCTAAAATTATCCAAATGTAAACCTCACCTGCAAATAAAGAGACTCTAGAAATGGTGTCTTCATTAGTAAGACAGGAATCACACCCACTGCCAGCTGCAACACCAAAAAAAAAAAAAAAAACGGAAAAAGATTCCAACTCCTACTGTCTCTTTCAAAACAAACCACATCCTCTTAGAAGGTGTTGTGCATTGAATGGAAAAAAGTCCAACCATGTACAATACATTCACAATGCCTCATGCCTGCTGAAAGAAGAAAGCATGTCGACCCCCAAAGTCACACGCCACTCACGCAAGGACAGCTTTCAAAGATCAAAGATGTCAATGCCAATAAAAGGGAGGGGGCCAGAATAGCTACGAAATTGTCTAAATATTTCCATGTGACCATATTTATGCCATGATGTAACCCCTCTGATCCCTGACCATTTGTTTATGTGGCTGGGGATTATGGGCCATGTAAATGATTAGGCTGGGTGATGTTAGTGGTTGGTAAGGAAGTGGTGGGTGCCTGCTGCTAACTTAGCATCCACTGACACCTGGATGCTGTCATGTTTCTCCATACTGAACTCCTTAAACCTTTGGTGTTCATCCATGCTGAACACCTAATACTTTTAGCATTCAGATAAACATCTAAAAAGCCAGTGTTTGGTCCAAACTTGCATTCAGACCAAACACCAAGCTCATCCCTAGTCAGGATGTATGCTGTTTTAGATGACCAAATACTTCACTCATTTGCCACTTCAGAGTTTTTTGACATGTTTAATGTAAGGGGAAAAGTAATATCCTGCACATGTGCTAGCACAATAGAAACCACAAGAACACGTTTCCATGCTTAATAAATAAATTCATCTTTCTACACTTAACAAGTGCAATTAAATACCCAATGCCATAGAGGACATCCCTACAGTGAAGGATGCACCTTACATGTATCACTTTAAAATTTCAAGAAAAAATGACATACTACTCTTAGCAGTAGTTATCTTTGGCAGACTGCATAAATTATCTGTTTGTACCAGAGGTAGAAACAAGGATTCAACATTGTAGTTGATAAGAAGGTACAATTTGAAATGTTATAAGGCGTATTCTGTATGCATAACCACTGGTAGTCTGTGGCAAAGCAAATGTAGCCAAATTATCTGTACTCAGTAAACCATAAAAGAGTCAAGTTGGGTATAAATAGAAGCAAACAGCATTGATGGATATGTCAGGTGTGGTGGACAGCAACATGAAACAAACACTAAGGCGTATGGGCTAGCTATGTCAATAGTTACAGGTTGCCATATGAATGGCAAAATAGTGTATGTCAGCTGAGACAAGCTGATCTTTGCAAGAGTTAAAAAAAAAACTACACTTTACTGTTAAAGCAGAGTTCCACCCACATTTTTCACTCCTCACCATGCAGCACTAATGTGCATCCTCCTTAAAATGCATGGGCAATTTATTTATTCTTTATTCTGTTCACTCACCTCATTTATGCCTATATCGAATTTCACTTTTTCATTTAGGGGACACAGCGCCGTATGTCATTTCCGACTTTGCATTGGCTCCTGGGAGATCTTGGTCAGCTTGACATGGCACTGCTCCCGTAACATTTAACATTGGTGTCTATGGAAAATCTTGGTCAGCGTGACATGGCATGACTCCAGTAACAATTAATATTGGCATCCATGGAAAATCTTGGTCAACTTGACATAGCACTGCTCCAGTGCCATGTCAAGCTGACCAAGATTTTCCATAGAAGTCAATGTTAAATGTTACTGGAGCCGTGCCATGTCAAGCTGGCCAAGATTGCACCACACTGCACATGCGTGAGAACAGCAGGTGCATGCTGGGTAGCCAGCATGCATTGAATCCAGGAAGAAGGACACTGTGGCTTCAGATGCCCACACTAGAGATGGTCATGCTGTGCAGGAACTTCAAAAAGTAAGAAAACAAATCTGCACAAATAGAAAACTGGGCATAGTTTACAGCATACCTTTGTTACATTGCACGAGCCATGCATATTCTAGGGGTATTTTTATCTTAAGAGTCATATTTCGGCCATAACTCTACTTCAATTAAAGACCACACATAATTTTGCAGACAATACTTGTCTGCAAACAATTGCTGTAGACAATATTACTTTCTCTGAAATGTTTTTTTTTAACATTGATAGATGCAGCATTTTTTTTTGTGCAGAAACAGAAAAGGCAGGATACATTTCAAAGGAATTATTATTGAGGGTCCAGGCTATTTTCAGTATGCCTTCCTATCCTTAAAGTGAAGGATTCTGGTGACAAAAGGTCTAGAAGCAGCAAATGGCTGGAAAGGATGCATAGGAACACAGGGATTGATTTACTAAAACTGGAGAGAGCAAAATCTGGTGCAGCTCTGCACAGAAACCAAGTAGCTTTTTTTCGTCAATGCTTAAACAAGCAGAAGTCAGAAGTTAGAAGCTGATTGGCTACCTTGCACAGCTGCACCAAATTTTGTACTTTCCACTTTTAGCAAGTCAACCCCACAGTGTGCTTTTTCTAGGGCATGCAAAGCAGATAACACATTATTTACTATATTATATTAAAGCCATTTTTCCAATAATTCCAGTTAAGGGTTTTGACCTCTTTTGAAACCTCAGGAATCTGAGATTATTCCTGCAAAGACAATTCTCCTGATTACTCAGCTTCAGAAAGATCTCTTTGAACAGCATGGAAATGTAGCAATGTCCTTATGATTGCTAATTCTCTTTTTAGCATTAGATACTTTGTGTCCTATTTTCTACATAACATGCTTAAGGCATGATAAATCCACTCTGACAGTGTCTATCTGGGTCATCAGAGAAGCCTGACATTGATATATTGCTTCTATTAAATGCCCAAGAGTTAACACCTACTTTTTCAGTGCTTCATCTGTCTTATGATCCTCCTTGTTAGGTCCTACAAGGTCTGTTCGCTCTTGTGACCATTGTTCCTGAGTGTAAGTTTGAGGAGCCTCATCATGCCTGAGGCTCCTCTCAGGGACTTGACGTTGTGCATCTTGTGGATCTGGCGCCCACCACCATTATATTTCTCATTTGTGGCCAGCTTCTCCCTCACAGCTTTGGAGGTTGCTTGCCTGATTGTAAACATGGCAAGAAGCTGAAATGGGTCTAGGGACACTCACAGTGCAGTGAGGCAGTGTAATAATACTCTCTGTCAACAGGATAGCATACTAGATACGATGGCCACAAAAGGAGCTCAAATTATATGCAGCTCACATCCCATGCTCCCAATAGGTTAACTTTAAATGTTAGGACACTTTTTATTGTATAAGGCTTGCTTGGTACATTTTCAGGCAAAGAATATCCATTATTCTTCTTTACCTTCTTTTATTATTAATTTTTTTTATTCATGTATAAGGCAACTTCACCAAAACCAATATTACAGTTATATGGTGGCGGTAAAGAGTAATAAGTCAATTTTGAAATTAATCAATTAGAAATTGAGAAATCTATTATGTTGGGTAGATAATTCCAATCATTTTAGCAGAAGAAAAAAATAGCATGGGGTTTTTGGCCACCTTATTTGTTCATCTGAAAGCCTGTTTCTTAGTTATTGAGTATGTAGACTACAACCAATGAGATAATAAATACTCAATTTAATGGGGATGGTGCAGTTTTTTAAAATGTATAATGCAATGGACTCCTTTAGCATTTCATTAATTGAACAAATCTTCATTCTGCAGTGAGCATTCCATGTTTGAATATGAATTAAGATTTCCCTATCACTACTGGGAAGTTAGGCAATCTGAAGAACTGATCTTACCACTAGCACACACAGCATATTTTTTCACGTCTCTCAACTAAAAATACAAAAAGTATAGCACTAAACCAATACAGTGTGTAATTTATCAAAATAACCCAAATAAATAAACATTATATAAAAAATGTGGAAAATACTAATTTGCCATACACAGGATAACACATGAGCCATAACAAATAATTATTCAATTAAATGAATGTGCATGTAAAAAAATAAACAACACATCAAGGGTAAATATGCCATACAGAGAGATCTAGAGGTGATGACCAATCTTTAGTCCACTATATCAAAATATGTGAGAAACAGCGTCCATAAACCAATGTCTTCACTCTTCCAGAGAAAATTATTCAGCTTGACCACTTCAAAGTGTTATCCACACTCACATGACACAGGACTCACTTCCCTCTTAAGAGGGACTGCCGTGACTTGTTGGGCGACTTGAGTTGCCTGACAAGTCGCCTCCATGCATTGCAATGGAACCATTCTAATAGGCGCGACTCCAGTCGCTCAGACTTAGAAGAAGGTTCCTATACTAATTTTGGGGTGACTTCAGGCAACTTGCATTGACTTCTATTACAGAAGTCATTCGCAAGCCGCGCTGAAGTCGTGCTGTGCTGGGTCGCACTGAGTCGCCCCGCAAGTCAGTTCGCCTATGTGTAAACCAGCTCTTACTGATCAGACAAGGCCCAGGAGGCATGGGTGTACTATAAACTGCAAAAGGACAGGCATCACATCATCCATCATCCTCTCATTGACCTGGAACATCTCAGAGGTCAGCTCTCAGGTTTTCTTAGTAATGGATGATTAATTGATTGATTGATTGATTGATTGAGTATACAGCTGGAACCTGGCTGGCAGCTTTAACAATGGGGGAGATTTCATAAAACTGGTGCACACAGAAAGTGGTACAACTTTGCATGGTAGCCAGTCAGCTTCTAACTTAGGCTTATTTGATTAAACTTTGACAAAAAAATCTGGAAGCGGATATAGATGGTTTCTATGCACAGCTGTACCAGACTTTGCAAGATCTAGCTTTACTAAATCACTATTTGACCATTTTATTTTTTAATGGCCAATATTTTCAGGTAAGAGGCTTGGTGATTGGTTCTGACACGACTGGAGGTGCTGACTTTGTGGAGTGTGTGGATAACTTAGCCTATTAGACTTCACCTATCTAACCTTTTGTCTAAAATGGAAAGAAATCAACCAAATATTGGCAAACCTACATTTGATTCCTGCACAACTGATGTTTTTAGTTATTTGAGGAAATTTGAGGAACTGGAAGACTAAGAGGAAAATGTCCTTGCTAATCGTGTATAATTGGCAATCCTTCTCAATTGAGATATGAAGAGTGTCAGACCAAGCGCATGGACTGTTCTGTAAACAATAGAAAATGCTGTTACCCATTTAAGACAAATACAGCAGGTATATTGAAAAAAGCTATTAACCGTGTTACCTCTGCTATTTAATATTCAGCATATAATATATAATGAAGAATTAATTTACACATACTTTATTGTGATGAAAAGAAAATCCAAACATTTTACATTTTCAGTAACAATAAAATATTGTTTGCATACTGTTGTCCCCATAAAATCTGTAGATAAGCAAATAATTCTTGGCAGATTTTGTAGTACTAAAAGGCATCCTACTGCCAAATGGTTTCTGTTTACAACAAATCGTATTGCAATTTAACTTCCAAATGGCATCTTAAATATATACTTGCATACAATGCTTAATTAGTTTCCTTGCACAGTAACTTATTTCTTAATAAGGAATTCAATGTGAGCTTAGCAAATAAAGTAGAGAAAATAATAGATTATCTCTGCAGAGTATCAAGGCTACACTGCTGAGCAGAATATTGTGGCACCATTGTACTACTTTCATGCAAATACTGTTTCTGAGAATTTTCTGTTTATTATTAATTATACTCAGAAATGTGTCTTTTTAATAATAATTACTGGAAGTGAATTGGATATGTATGAATAAATTGACCAAAATATTTTAGGAAACTAGTGTAATCTTAAAGTATAATTGTAACTTTAATGGGCATTCACACATTATAAATACACTATTTTACCAAAAGTATTGGGACACCTGCCTGTACACGCCATGAACTTTAATGGCATCCCAGTCTTAGTCCACAGGGTTCAATATTGAGTTGGCCCACCCTTTGCAGCTATAACAGCTTCAACTCTTCTGGGAAGGCTGTCCACAAGGTTTAGCAGGGTGTCTATGGGAATGTTTGACCATTCTTCCAGAAGCACATTTGTGAGGTAAGGCACTGATGTGGACATGAAGGCCTGACACACAGTCTCTGCTCTAATTCAATCCCAAGGTGTTCTATTGGGTTGAGGTTAGGACTAGTAAAGTTGCTTGACCCCAAACTCACTCATTCATGTCTTTATGGACCTTGCTTTGTGCACTGGTCCAAATCATTTGGTGGAGGGGGAATATGGCATGGGGTTGTTTTACAAAGGTTGAGCTTGGCCCCTTAGTTCCAGTGAAGGGAACTCTTAAGGTATTAGCATGCCAAGACATTTTGGACAATGGCATGCTCCCAACTTTGTGGGAACAGTTTGGGGATAACCCCTTCCCATTCCAACATGACTGCACACTAGTGCACAAACAAGGTCTATAAAGACATGGATGAGTGAGTTTGGGGTGGAGGAACTTGACTGGCCTGCACAAAGTCCTGAGCTCAGCCCGATAGAACACCTTTGGGATGAATTAGAGTGGAAACTTCGAGGCAGGCCTTCTTGTCCACATCAGTGCCTGACCTCACAAATGCGCTTCTGGAAGAATGGTCAAATAGTCCCATAAAAACACTCCTAAACCTTGTGGACGTGGATAGCCTTTGCAGAAAAGTTGAAGCTGTTATAGCTGCAAAGGGTGGGCCAACTCAATACTGAACCCTGCGGACTAAAACTGGGATGCCATTAAAGTTCATGTGCATGTAATATAGTGTATATTGGAATTAAGCCAGTCATGGATGGTTTGAACCATTTATGGGCTGGCTGATTGTACCCAAGTCAATCCATTGATCAACTTGGGTACAACGAGCATGCCGGATTTTTACATGCATTTATTGCCAGTGGCTATAGCCCCTAGCAATAATCACTGTGTTCTCCTGGCAGGGACGACACCCTTTGCCCCCCCTGCCAGGAGAACACAATAACTCCACCAGAGGGATTATCCCATCAGTACTATCTGTGGTTGCAGGAAAGGAATTGCCATCATCTATGGCCTGCCTTAGTCTCAGAACAACCAGACATTTTGCGGTTGTTTTACTAAAGTCAAATAGGCTGCTCACTGTGCAAAGGAACATTTTACTTTGCAAGAGAATGTTCACTCAGCTTAGTGATTGAGTTGCATATCCTTTGCAAAGTGAATTTTCTGGTTCAAATATTATTATTATTATTATACAGGATTTATATAGCACCAACAGTTTGCGCAGCGCTTTACAATATTTGGGCAGACAGTACAATCACAATACAATTCAATACAGGAGGAATCAGAGGACCCTGCTCGTTAGAGCTTACAATCCAGGAATATATATAAATATTTTATTGATATCCAAAAACAAAGTGTAATGGAAAGCATGCCATTTTGAAACATAAAGCTTTCAACAAAGAACACATTCTGTTAAATGTAAGGGTGACAATGAGTACCATATAGCAACAGGCGTAAAGATCAGGCAGCTTTAGCAAACATAATGTTATGACAAACTCTAAGTGGATGAAGTTGCTGGGAATAAGGCACAGTGGGGGGTAGTATGAGGCGTGCATCTCAGAAGCACCTTAGGATAATGTAGCCAACTAGTGGAGTAGGGGAGATGGAGCTTAGTAAGATACACAGTCAATAAGAGCATGTGAGTAGACTGCCATAGTGCATTGGACCCCCAAGCATAACAGAAAAAGGCAAGCTCTATGTAGGAATTTTAGTTCTCAGCGAGGCTAAAGTAGACATGAGGCTAGGTGGGGTGGAATAGGTGAAGAGTGTGAGTAGAGAGAGGGAAAGGTTTTAGGGAAAAGGAAGGGGAAAGGGGGGGCGGATGTCCCTGGGGGGGGTGCTGGAGCTCCAGATAAGCAATGTCAGAGCTTATAGGATACGAACTGCTCAGGGAAGCAGCAGAGTGGAATTAAAATTAGGGGGTAGGAAATTAGTCACACATGGGTCCCA
>BLSH010122152.1:232973-250739 GCA_018402905.1 Glandirana rugosa | reverse complement strand
CCTTCTAAAGATAGACGTCCATTTTCCGTGACGCTACCCGCGGTTAAAAATTCCCCGCCGTGGGCTTAGTGAAATTCTTGGCGATGATGGTACCATCATGAGACCCTAGCTCAAGATCCAAAAAGGCAAGGGTGGTGGGGTCAGCAACATGAGTGAATGATAAGCCATAGGTATTCTGGTTACAATGGGTTACAAATTCGCCAATCAGTTCCATGGAGCCTTCCCAAATGATAACTATATCATCTATATACCGTCCAAAAAAGACGATATTAGATGAAAAAGGGTTGTTTTTCCAAATGTGATGGGTCTCCCAGTAACTCATAGCCAGATTGGCATAGGAAGGGGCAAAATTGGCGCCCATCGCAGTGCCTTTTACCTGCAGATAGAAATCTTCCTCAAACTGAAAATAATTATGATGTAAGCAAAACCTGGTGGCCTCAAGGATAAAGGCCACCTGTCTGGGATTGGCAAGAGGGTCATCGGACAAAAAGTACTCAGTGGCCATCAAGCCAAACTGGTGGGGGATGGACGTATAAAGCGAGCTTACATCTAATGAAAGCCAAATGTAGCTGGATTCCCAAGTGTAGGAGGACAGAGATTCCATCAGATGCCTGCCGTCTGTGCCTTACCACTGGTATTGTAAGTATTGGAGAGTTCCTTTCCACACTGTGCGCCTTTTCCTTGTTATCCTTTAAAAAGGGGGCCACCATATCTCAGCCCCACCATGTGAATGATTATGGGGTACATTGTACCCTTACCGATTTACCAAAAAGGTGTCAAAAAGAAAACACACACACAATTTTTGACAATTCCTTTATACAAAATAAAAAAACAATTTCCCCTGATAGATCTATCCTCAATCATGACGCTGACACCACCACTGGACCAGAAAAAAGAAAAAAAAAACACTCTGCCCGCAAGGAAGGCTAACTGCCATGTGCCTGCTCTGCCACCTGACAGTTCTTTAATAGGTAAGGGGCGGATCCACCTTTGCAAAGTCACATGGTGGCACCGCCCACATGTGACATCACCGATCGGTGCATGCTGGGTCGGTGACTTCACATGGGGCAGTGCCACCAGGTGATATCGCCAGGTGGCCCGTCTTTTACCTATTTAACCACTTGATTTCTGGAAGATTCACCACGCTTCATGACCAGGCCAATTTTTGCGATACAAAACTGTGCTACTTTTACTGACAATTGCGCAGTCACGTGACACTGTACCCAAATGAAATTTATGTATTTTTTTTCCAACAAATAGAGATTTCTTTTGGTGGTATTTGATCACCTCTGCGTTTTTTATTTTTGCGCTATATACAAAAAAAGACTGACAATTTTGAAAGAAAACCCAATATTTTTTTGCTTTCTGCTATAAAACATAAATCAAAAAATTGAAAAAATCTAATTTCTTCATCAATTTAGTCCAATATGTATTCTACTACATATTTTTGGTACAAAAAATCCAAATAAGCGTATATTGATTGGTTGCACAAAAGTTATACAAACCATGGGATATTTCTATTTATTTATTTATTTTTACCAGTAATGGCGGCGATCAGTGACTTATAGAAGGACTGCGACATTGGGGGGGGTCAAATCAGACACTGACACTTTTGACACTTTTTTGGGGACCAGTGACACTAATACAGTAATCAGTGCTAACAAATATGTACTGCCACTGTACTAATGACACTGGCTGGGAAGGGGTTAACTTCAGGGGCGATCAAAGGGTTAACTGTGCGCGTAGCCTGTGCTTTCTCACCATGGTGGAGGTGCTTTTACTGTGGGAAGGCAGTGATCCATGTTCCTGCTTTGCAGGAACACAAGATCAATACCTTCCCTACTGATAGAATGGTAACCTGCCTTATTTACATAGGCATAACCTGTGTACTGTCTAATTAGCGGGGGCCGGCGGACATCGAGTCCGCTGGGCTCCCACTGTGTGTGATCATAGCAGGAGCGGGTCGCCTGTGGAGCACATGTGCCCCAGACTCAGAAGTGTCAGACGTCATACTAGGAATGTGATCTGGCACAGAGCGGCCACCCTGCCACAGTATATCTGCGGTGGGTGGTCGGAAAGTGGTTAAGAATTTTCAGATGGCAGAAATGGTGGATGTAATATCCACCAAACACTATGGGTTTAAATAATGCACCCACTGCACTCACTATCCTACCACTATAAGTATGATTCTATTTTTGAACTAGAACTTTTTTGTATACTGCAATATGGAACTTCACAAGATATTTGATACTGATTATTAACCACCTCCCGCCCGCACTATAGCTGAATGACAGCTACAGCACGGGTCTTAATTGCTGGGAGGGCATCAATAGACGTCCTCGCTCGCATGAGCTGCCTGCCTCCCTGTGGGGAGCGCGCGGTGCACTCTGTCATCACCGAGTCAATGAGACTTGGCTGATCACAGATCAGAGTAAGGGGATGTAAACAAATGATCGGTAATTGGCTTTTTTTCCCCTCACGCTGTCAGCAGATCACCGGCTTCTGACAGAGGGACATCAGTCCTGCAAATGGAGAGTCACTGCTGCTATGCAGTGCACTCCAGTGCTACCTGCCAGTGCCCAGCAGTGCCACCTACAGGACCATATCAGTGCTGTCTACTAGTGCTCACCAGTGCCACCTACCAGTGCCCACATGTGCCACCTATCAATGCCCACCAGTGCTACCTATCAGTGCTACCAACCAGTGCCCATTAGTGCCACCCATCAGTGCCACCTATCAGTGCTGCCTATCAGCCCCACCTATCAGTGCCCTTCAGTGCCACCCATCAGTGCAGCCTATCAGTGCCCATCAGTGCTGCCTCATCAGCACACATCAATGAAGGAGAAAAATTACCTGTTTTCAAAATTTTATAACAAACTATGAAACTGGGTTTTTTTTTTCAAAATTTTCAGTCTTTTTTTTCATTTTTTTAGCAAAAAATAAAAAACCCAGTGGTGATTAAATATAACCAAAAGAAAGCTCTATTTGTGTGAAAATTTGGTACAGTGTAGCATGACCGAGCAATTATCAGTCAAAGAGCGACAGTGCTGAAGGCTGAAAATTGGCCTGGACAGGAAGGGGGTTTAAGTGCCCAGTAAGCAAGTGGTCAAGGTTCACAGTATTTTTATAAGGCCTTATATTAAATTCTTCTTATGTTAAATCAAGCACTAGATAAGACACAACTGAACCTACGCTATGTGAAGTTGTACATTCACTATGTCAGAAAGGTACAACGAAACATATCAGTCCTTGGTCCAGAAATGGTTCATTGGGGTTGATTTACTAAAGCTTGAAAGTGCAAAATTTGGTGCAGCTCCACACAGAAACCATCAGCTTCAAGGTTTTATTGGCAAAGCTTGATTGAACAGCTGAGGTTAGAAGCTGATTGACTACCATGCATAGCTGCACCAGATTTTGCACTGTCCAGCTTTAGTAAATCAACCCCATTATGTCACAATCATTACCACGAATATTACTAGACATGTGCGGTTAGTTTTGTTCCAAATTAAAATTCAGACAAATTTTTGTTTTTCAGAAATTTGAATGTATCTGAATTTTCAAATTACAATAGTATTGAACTTAAATGTGTCTGAAACAGCGAAAAAAAATTCAGATGAGATTTGAATTCGAATCATTTTCAAATGGTTTTCGAATTCGAATTGTTTTCAAATTTGAATTAGAAAAATACTCAAATTTGAATCAATTTTCAATTTCCAATAGAAAACAAAGGAATAGAACAGAAAAAACAATAGACTAGAAAAAAATAACGAAAACAAAAGAATAGAATACAACAGAGTAAAAGAGCTCTGTTCCACTCCACTCCATTATATTCTTTCATTTTCTGTTATATTCCCCTCTATTGTATTCTATCTTTTTCCATTCTATCCCTCCATTTTCCACTCCACCCCATTCTCCTTGGGTTTTGGAAAACTGTTCATATTTGAAAACGATTCAAAATTGATTCGAAAACTTTTCGAAATGGATTCAAAAGCTTTTTTAAATTGATTTGAAAACAAACAAACAAAATTAAATAAACAAATGTAATGAATCTAACTAAACGAGTTTATGTAAATAACGAATGGAAACAAAACGAAACTAAACAAATTTTTTCGCTCTGCACATGTGTAAATATTACCCTTTCTCTCAGCTACAGTTGTATTATATTATAGTATATTATAGCATACTCACACACCCTAGATGTGATTGACCTACAGTGGAATGAAGTCACGGTATATGAGTGAACACTACCCATTATACCAGACCATCCTTCAGGAAATATCAGAACAAAGTGATAGGCAAAAAATAATTATTGGAAAAGTGAAAAATGGTAAGGGATGCATAATAAGTAATTCTTTTTTTAGTAAGTAATTTTTTTTAGCACTGAGAGATAGGCACATATTGTTGGGGGAATAATTAATACCTGTCAAATAAATGATTATTGAGAGATGAGTACTGACAGCAAGAGTGACAATCAATTTATACATGAATTTCCTGTATTTCCAAAATATTACAAAGCACTTTACAGAGTACATAACACCCTCAATGTCAGTTCCCTGTCCCCTGAAGGAGAAACAATCTAATAACTCTAGTACACTCATGCATTAACTGGGGGCAATTTAAGAGGGGTAAATTATCCTCGAAAGCCAAATAAATCACCTGGAGGAAACACATGAAATCATGGGGAGAACATGCAATCTCTAGGCAGATGGTGTCATGGGTAGGATAGAATTTAAGGGAAAAGTATTACCAAGATAAAAAAAATGAGTGACGAGTAAGATGTGAAGATTAATGAGGGAATATTGGAATTGCTGATAAAAGGATTAATAATGACAGTTGAAAGGTAATAGATGCATGGTCGCAGATGAGTGACACATTTCGCTTTCTTATGCTTTAAACATTAGCCTGCATTGGTAAACTAAGATGTATCATACCTATAGCAATATTATTATTAAAAAATAATGCCCCATTGATAAAGAAAACAATAATACTTAAAATAAATTAAATAAGGTGATGGCAATCTAAAATAATACAATTTAGGAACAACCAATTGTATTGTATGCACATACTTACTAGATCTGAATCCTTTGCAGAAGCTTTTTTCAATTTTACTGTGGATGAATGATATTGGCTTGTTTTCAAGCCAATCATAACATATTGAAAATAACATGTCTCTTCAGCAGTATATTTTTGGTGGTAATGTTCTGTCAACATTTTCATTTTAAGACCCTCTTTATGCCATTAAGGTGTTTATCACCAGAGCATTGATAATGGCTTACTGTATAAACGACATTGATAACCTTACATTTGTGTGTTTTTTTACATGCAGTACATGTGTAATACAATCAGAAGATTTTGTGGTCTATCATTAGTTTAATCTGCATTGCTCTCCTCATATCCACCCTTTCTTACATGGCCATTATCAAACAACCTCAATGTTCCTTTTCACTTGTGCAACCCATTTCATATGTTTTCACATTCTGCACTCATTACTTGTATCAGTATCTTCTGTTCCATGTAGACCTGTAAGGTTTACCAGGCCATGTCCTGTCCTGTGAAACTTATAAGGTTTTCCTCCAGCTTTGTCTATAGCTATTTTTACCTGAATGTTAGTATGCCTATAACTTAATGCACAGTACCATTTCTGCAGAACTGAGATGCTCTCCAGCAATTCCAGAGATGATTTATATACCATGTCAGGTTGCTTCAGGATGAGGAATGGTTAAAGCATGTATGCAGGAGTGACCAGAACTAGTGACTCAATGAATGCCAAGCTTGCAGGGGTCAGGGCAGGCAGAATCCATTAGCCATGCGAGGTTCAGGACAATTGTCAATCAGTAAGGATATCTGTCATCCATGCAAAGGTCAGGGCAGACATTCATTATCCAAGCAAGGTAAATGACAGACAGTAATCAGTAGCACAATCTATTATCCAGGCAAGGATCAGAATAAGCAGCACTAAGTAGCATATCCATTACCCAGGCAAGGGCCAGTGCAGGTGACAAACAGCAGCATATTTGTTACCAAGGCAAGGGTCAAGGCAGGCAACAATTATTAGTATATCCATCAACTAGAAGAGGGCCATGGCAGAGGAAAATCAGTAGTTTAGTTAGCAAGGCAATTGGAAAGGAGCTTGATACAGGAGCCAGGAAGCTAATGCTACCAGAGAACTGTTTTTGATGTTCTAATAGGATGCCACAGCCCAGCAAGCCAATCAGGGCAGGGGAGGTGGAGCAGGCAGTGCAGAGCTGCCATCTAGCAATGAGGGTGACTCCCTCTGCTGGATAGTTAAGGTAGAGGGGACATTTCCGGCAACATAGGACCACTCAAGCAGGCAAAGAGAGAGTGACAGTGTGATGGCTGTGAGAAAAGAAAGAGGCAGCATAGGAAGATGTCTTATGCCCCAAACAACACCAACCAATTTCTACTCTTTCTGTACCTCCTCTTCCCCTGTTACACTCTTGAAGATCACAAACAAATATTTTAACCCTCTACCTGAAAAAAAACCTTACACTTGCCACCTCCAGTGCTTCCAGCCAGAGCATATGCTATCTAGTCCACTGCCCGTGGCGTCACTAGGGTCATTGCCCCCCCCCCCCCCAAAATGCCCTTTTATCCAATAAAACAATGCATATAGTAGGGGTCAGGAGCAAGTAACAAACAAAACAACATATGAAGTGCAGCAGTCAGGATGAGTGCCACGTTCACTTTAGAGTCCTCCCTTACACCAAATCTCCAGCATACATAGTGCCACCACCTTACATCAGAGTCTGAAGAGTACCCCCTTACATCAGAGTCCGGAAAATGCCCCCTTACGGTACACCAGAGTTCCGCCTTACAGCAGAGTGCCCTCTTATATCAGAATCCAGCAGAGTGCCCCCTTATATTAGAATCCAGCGGAGTGCTTCTTTACATTAAAATCTAGCTGGTGTGCCCCCTTACATCAGAGCCTGGCTGAGTGCCCCCTTAAATCAAAGCCCACGGAACTCCCCTTAACATCAGAGTCTTCAGGGTTCTCCCTTACAGTGTACAGGGGAATGCTGCAGACCAGGATGTAAGCTGCAGACTACAATGTAAAGGGGAATTCTGATGTAAAGGGGAACACTGTGGACCATGATGTAAGGTGGAATTCTGCGGACTCTGGTGTAAAGGGGAACTCAGATGTAAGGTGGTCTCTGGTTATCATAGCCCCCTCCTTGCACCAGAGTCTGAAGAGTTCCCCCTTACATCAGGGCAGAGGAAGCACAGCAAATGAGCTCAGCCAACCTGTCAACAGACATTGGGGTGAGTAGGTGTGATCTGGGTGCATACAGAGAAATGGGGAAATCACCTGAAATCTGTACTCCCCCTTTGATCAGTGCCCCTCTGCCTCCAGACAAGGTCACCTGGGGGAATAATTGACCCGTCAGGATTGCCATGAAATTATTTCTCCTGCCTCCCAGGCACCAGCACTTCTCTATAGCTCCCATGCACCCCCCATGTGTGAACACCTCTCAGGTGGTGCTGCCTGCACGGTCACCAGGCTTTGTGTGGAAGCACACAGAGCCAGACAGGAACACAGTGCTGCCAGAGAAGATTTTGCAGTGTATGACAGTAATGAGGGCAGTCCTCACACTTACCAGCTCTCTCACTAGCCCCTGGACTCACTCCTCCCCCTGTTTGAATCTGGCACCAGTTTCTTCCGCACAGCTGCTGCTCACCTCCCATTGGCTGTCCCGGTTTCCTAACTATTTTTGGGCTGGACAGGTGGAGGGCAGGGTGCTCAGTGACCGGGAAACCTAAAGGGTTATGAGAGGAGGGGCGGAGTAGCAGTCTGGGACACATAGGAAGTCCTGTGCCTGCAAACATGGGGGTGCTAGCAATATTTTTGGGGTTGCTATAGCACCCACCTGGTGCCGCAGCTGCCGGAGGGAGCAAGCCGCCTGCGCTTCAGGGGGTTCTACTGCCTTATCTGTTGCCTTGTTGCCACCCCTCTGGTGAGTGACACCTGTGTGCAGCTCACACCCACCGCACCCCCATAGCAACGCCCCAGTCCACTGCCTAGATAATCTGCTTTCCCACTGCTGCAACCTAACTTGCCAACAATGGAAAAACCTGACCATATCTTCTCCCTTCTTCTCAGAAAATATACATAGTAGAAAAGACCTCTCATCTCCATCCAAGCTCTTCTAAAATCCACAACACTATGTCATATAAAAATAATAACACTTTAACACTCATCATACAAAAGTTTAGTAGATGGGATGTACAGCTGAATCACAATCTTTTGTCATTTGTCCCAATATGGATCAGCAATGTAAAAAACTGCTCAATGTCTGAAATATGAATAAAATAGCACGATAATCTGCCATGAAAAACATGAATCAGAGCATAATGACATTCTTCGTTTGTTCCATCTTTTGTTTGCTTGATCCAAAAACATAAATGATAAAACACAGTATTATCAAAGAAGTAAATTGTCTTTATATACACAGTAGGTGCATTAAAGAAAAGGTTAATACTGATGCACATCTGTTTTAAAATATTGTTACTCTATTTAACTTGCTGTAAATAAAATAACTGAAGGGTACACTGAAGCTCTGTTTCGAAGTAATTTAATAATAATGCTAAACACTTCCTGCATATAATATAATAATGCTATAAAGTGTTTGTACACTGGTAGAAATGTTTCAAATTATGTTTCCCATAGGAAATCAATTCAACCACTGTCTATACTTTTATTTGAAAGTGTGAACTAATGTCATACAGGATAACACTGTTCAGCTTTATTATGTTTTCTGTAATATCATTTTCTAACTTTCTGACCCCTTTTAAATGTACTTCTATTCTGCTGTGGAATTGGAAATGCCATCACTGTCATGCCATCACTGTCTTGCCTCCATCTACAGAGAACATATTTTATACACGTTGGCTCAAAATAATATGCAACAAAAATGAAACTTTCTAAATTAATACTTCAGCTCAGTAGCTTTAGGATTTTAAATTAAAAAAGATACCTTTTTACTGGTCATGTTTGTATAGGTCACTTATTCAGGTTACATTATTCAGGTTGCATGGTTCAGTAGAACTATGATTTAATACAGCCATGTAAGAGCATTTGTGTGCATAGTGAAGTAGTTTATTGGACATACAGAAAGAGAAGCTGCTGACTAAGCCAATTTAGATGTTTACATTATTTTAACCAGTGTAAACTTAATGCTGGTTTAACATACACTGAAACAAATGCACAGTAATTCAAAGACTACAGTGAAGTTATTAACCTAAATTCAGCAATGAAACACTCATGGCTCAGTGTATTGTGCTCATTATTTTACATATACAACATAAAATACCTTGCAAATGTAGTGCTACCCCCTCAGGAGCCGCTGAGTATAATGGGCCCCCTGTTCAATTCTGAGCCTTGTGAGAGGCACATCCCTGCTGACACCCCTGTAAAACTGTATTCTGCGATATCACACTTAGAATAACACACCACTTTTGGATGAAAAAGAATATTTGGTTTATGTAAGATAAAAGTAGGCAGTAATATTGATACAAAAAAAAAACCAACATAAGATTGTACGCCAGGAGAGTCACAGGTAAACAAGATAAACAATAAGATATACTGTATAACAGTGCCACTCTAAATAGACCCAATTCTCTTGCAGGACTCAGAGCTTAAACGTAGTCCTATTGAGAGAGAATTTTCCCCAAATGAGCATAAAAGGAGAGAACAAAGGATGTTAGGTTAACTCATTTGTGGGCTTTCAGTAACCAGAGCCAGGTCTCACTCTGAGAGTTTTGGCAAGAAAGAAAAATGTCCCATGTAAACCCAGAGAGGATGACACAGCAGATGCGAGTTCCCCTTTAATATAAGTGATAAGCTCGGAAATCCCTTTAAAGATGTCAAACAGTTGCAAAAGGTTATTCAAACTGAAGAAAGGTAAGGGCAGATTTTAGCAGTAAGGTGTCTCTTTAAATGTAGAAATTAACTTGTGGCTTTATTGGATGAAAAAAGCTTCTGTACTTTTGGGTAGGTCCACCATGTGTGGTAGAGTATGACAGATTCTAGGCAACCAAAAAATGGTTTCGGCAGCTAACTGATTGTGGGAACAGGACTTATTTGTGCTCCGCCTTTTTACTACACAGCATGCCCAAATGTGGTTCCTTGGTCCTCCTTCCATCTTTACACATAGTTATGGGGTGTTGCTGTGAATTTGGATAGTAGCATTTTGTAGTGGGGGTATCAATCCCTGGGTGGGTAGGTCATCTTTGAATTTTGATTTAAGATGCATTCTTGAGATATAGACAGTGGATCAACCATCATGTTTAACTTGTGAATATCAAAAAATATAGAAGTGATAGGGTGGAAAAGTATTTCATTCCATGCAGATATGTCAGATAAAGAGCATTACTTGGTTTTGCACTATGCACATGATGTGGACTTGTGGCAATGTAGTTTTGGCAGGTATGTCATTTCAATTCTGTCTAGCCAAGAAAAGGGATAATTGTTCCAAGCTTGCAAAAGTTTCCTGAGCTTTGGAAAGAGAGGAATATACTTTGCCTCACTGACAGCAGAATTGGATTCTTTGGTTCCAATTAACACTGGAACATTTTTTGGAGCTTTTATTCTAGACAGCCTGGTAAGAGACATTAAGTGCCTTAGATTATATATGGTTAACATGGAGGCCACATACAGCATCAAATTGTGTGAGATGATTGTTTAACAAGATAAGTGGATTGGTGTAGGTAAGGGTAACAATGTCCGCAAGATGGTGTAAACTGGTTTTAAACCTCAGACATTAAAAATAAACTTTAGTGTGTACTAGCCTGAATCTAAATAACCTAATCTGTTTTCTCTCTGATATGTGATCCCTCTGCTAGCTGTGGGAGTCACTGAAAAGACTGTAAGCCAACATAACGGCTCAATCCCCCTCCAACACACAGCAGGTGACTCATAGAATCAGCTCTGCATGCTTTTTTTATGAGCCCAAGTACAGGAGGTGTGTCCTTTCCATCCATTAAGCTATCAGATTACACTATGTGTGTTTTAGAAGGCTGTAGAGAAGAGAGGCTGTATATAAGCAAGTACAACGTATGTAGCAAAATTTGTTTCATGTGTATCACATGAAGATAGTCACTTCAGCAGGTCTATGTAATGATTTACAACTAATTTAACTCATAATGATGACCTGCCACTGCCAGTCACTTGAGCAATGTTAAAGGGGTCCCTAATAAGATGGACCAGACCTTCTACTGCCAATGCAGAAAAAAGATAGCATAGGCTTTACGGGAAGGAAAAAGGGCACATATCATTACCTCAGGCTGCATGCTCATTTTTTCTAGGGTATAGAATAGCTAGGGCAAGGACAAGGAACCAAGGCTATTGTCATGACCAAGGGGCAGGTTCAAAGACCAGCTGATATAGAAGAAGCCGGACTTCCACCGATCAGCGGGATAAGCAGGACCCCTGGTGAATGATGTGGGCTCACCTGAGGTGCGGGCCAGAGTTCCTGCTGGTGGAGATGGATTTAGCTTCATGTTACCAGGTCGCAGTCCTCAGGATCGCCCCACCAGGAGGTGAGCAAGCCAAGCCAGGGTCCAGAAGCGGATTTTGCAGGTCAAACAGAAGCATAGCCAGTAAACAAGCCAAAGGTCAATAACGAGTAGTTGCAGGTTGGGATCAGGCAGAAGCATAGTCGAGGAACAAGTCAAGGGTCGGTAAAGAGTGGCAGAAAAGACAGGGGCAGTAGCAGGGAAGACAGAGTAAAATACTGGCTGCAGAGAGCACAATAATCTGGCAAACAGAAGTACACAGAGCCATGGCTTAAATCAGGAAGTTCATGGGAGGAGCAAAGAGTTAAAGGTTCAGCTTAAGTCAAGGCAAAAGGCAGGGTTGTCCAATGGATCAGACAGGGTGTTGTCCAGCATCTCAGGTAGCTCAGTGAGTAGAGTCATTGCCAGACACAGCAGAGGTTTCAGGTTAAAGTCCAGGCCCTGACAGCTATTTTGATTTCTAGTGACTACAGCGTAAGCAGAGTGTTCCTCTTTTTAAAGGCTTCAAATAGGAGATGGATTTTGCAAATATTGTTGCTACCTCTAGTGGGCATAAAGCCAACCTGAATCTTGTGAATCAGTTTCCTTATACCCTGATTAAGCCTACTGGTCAAGATTTTGACTAGAATTTTAATATCAATATCAAGCATAGAGATTAACCTGTAATTGGACCGATTTATTATCATCAGCCCATTTATTATAATTAGCCTTTGGAATTATGGAAATTTCAGGGACCTGGTTGGAAGGAGGGATGGTTGAGAAGATAGTTAAAGTCTTCCTTTAGCAGTAGATTTAGAAGGACAGAGTGTAGTTTAAAATAGATGTCTGTCAAGCCTATGGGAGCCAGTTTTTTTCAGGAACTTGATTGTTAATAGGATTTATGATCCTGTGATTGAACCTGTGTCATTAGAAAATTTGTCATCTAAGGTTTACAGTTTAAAATATGGTGTTGTTTTAGTGGTATATCTAATGCAGGCATTCCGATAGGAAAGCAGAAGGGTTTCTGTGTGGGATCAATTTTCTGCTATCAAAAAGTGAGGAGTAAGTCCTTTTTGTTGGCTTTCAGATAGAAGAGGTGTTTTGTACATTAGATTGTATTCTTTCTCTGCCTGGTTAAATTCAGGCATTGTCAAGTTTGGTTTTGTTATTTCTGCAGGGGGTGTTCTAGAACGTGAGTACCTTGTTCTGAAAAGTATGTTCAATTTGTAGATGGGTGATGCATTCTTTCTTGAGTTCAACAGTAGTTGAATGCATTGACCTCTGATCACAGCTGTGTGCATCTCCCAGAGGGTGAGAACTGATGAGTCCATAGAGCATTATGTGATATATAGTCCATCATATATCAGTGGATGGTGGCCTGTAGAGATTTGTCTGAGAGAAAGTAGTCGTTAGAGGAAAACGTTGGTGTGGTACTTGCTGCTAGCAGGGAGGTGAGAGTGATCAATACCACAAAGCGCTCAGTACAGGATATGAGTTTATTTGGGTCATTGACAATAGAAGGTAGCATTGTATGGGACATAAAAATGCACTTAATCATAGAGGTGTGAGTAAAAAGTATAATCTCTGGTAGTTGGGTGAGGTTTCCTTAACCACTTGCCGACCACCCGCAGCAGTTATAGTGTGGCAAGGTGGCTCAAAGCGATGTACCGCTATGGCGATTTGTGCACTAGCATCTGTGGGTGCACGAAACAAGGCAGATCTCCATTCTAACAGGGGATTACACTGAGATATTGTCTTTCTGCTATGCAGGAAGATGGATCTCTGTGTTATTCTAGGCAGCCCACCCCCCATACAGTTAGTAAACACACCCAGGGAACACAGTTATCCCCTTGATTGCCCCTGATGTTAACCCCTTCCCTGCCAATGTCATTAGTACAATGTCAGTGCATATGTTTACCACTGATGGCTGTAATAATGTCACTGATTCCCAAAAAAGTGTCAAAAAGTGTCAGTTAGGTGTCCGATCTGTCCGCCGCAATGTCACAGTCCTGCTAAAAATGACTGATCACCGCCTAGTAAAAAAATAAATAATAAAAATACCATAAATCCATCCCCTATTGTGTAGAAGCTATAACTTTTGCGCAAACCATTCAATATACACTGATTGGGTTTTTTTACCAAAAATATGTAGCAGAATATATATTGGCCTAAATTGATGAAGAAATTATGAGTTTTTAATGTTTTTAATGGGTATGTTTTATAGCAGAAAATAAAAATATGTTTTTTAAAAATTTTCGCTCTTTTTTGTTTATAGTGCAAACAATAAAAACTGCAGAGGTGGTCAAATACCACCAAAAGAAAGCTCTATTTGTGGGAAAAAAAAGTACATATGTTTTATTTGGGTACAGCGTCGCATAACAGCGCAATTGTCAGTTAAACTAACGCAGTGCCTTATTGCAAAAAATGGCATGGTCATTAAGGGGGTAAAACCTTTCCGGGGCTGAAGTGGTTAAGCATGCGGTTAGGGCTTGTTATGTGAAAAGAGAGCGTACTTGCTTTATTAGGTGTGGAGGAGGGGTCTCTGGATCTATCTACTGTAGGAAAGGAAACAGGATCAAAATACAGTGACTGCAAAGAAAAATGGTACCTTATTGATGTAGTATGATAGCATTTAAAAGATGTTTAAAAATGGACAGTTGGTTGGAATTTGGCGAGTAACAGGCTACCACTGTGACCAGGAGATGCCCAGTAAGAAGATGATTGCAACATGAAGAATACCTTATCTACTTGCAATGTATAACTTGGTAGATATACTGAAACCTACAGGCAAAACTGTAAGCAGGACCCTACATTTTTTTTTTTTCTAGTTCAAAGATTTTATTGAGAGTAACAAAAAAAACAAAGGTACATAAACAGTCTCACACTTATAAGCATAGTGACAAAAGAGCAGAAGGATGGTCATATAAAAACTTTTCTGGCAAAACTAAACAGTAAATAATAGCTCAGTGGGTTATAGCGGGATGTAAGGTGGAAGAGGTACGTCCTAAGAGGCATTATCTGGTGGTGGGCTGCCGTCTAGTAGGTGGGCCCGGAGCCTGTCCACCCGTCTCGGTGCCCCGTCGGGATCAAACTGCGCCTAGACAGGTAGGCAGCCCCAGGTGCCGTCAGTTTGGATTTTGGGGTCCACCAGATAGTGAGCCCAAGAAGGGCTAGTCATGGGCCCCTAGGGGTGGGGGACTTTGTTAAGGACCCTAGATTTTATCCAGTCACTAGCAAGAAAAATCTGAGGGCATTGCGAGCTGAAGTATTTGAGGACTGAGGTCTGGTAAAAATGGGTCTCTTGGAGGGAGACAATTTTGGACTGGAAATTGTGAAATGAAGGAGCCTTTACATTAAGGGCATTAAGGGGGATTACTTGAGAATTAGGCATATTGTACCACATGAGATGTGCTAAAGCAAAAAAAAAACGGGGGGGGGGGAATTCATATAAAAAAGGGGTTGTATTGTTATAGAGATGTTTAGTTTGATTAATTCATTAGTACCCAGTGTTTGGGGGGCATCCAGCATAAATCAAGCTCTCCATTTGATATTTAGACAGGCCTTACTGTGGTCAAACACTGGCATTCAAGAATGTAAAGTTAAGTAGTAGGAACACACTACCAGGGAAAAACCTGTGGAATTAAAGTAGGACAGAGGGGTCACTGTAAAACAGCAGTACAGTAGCCTTAGAAACCACAAAAAAAGGACATAAAGAAGTAACAAGAGAAATTGCCACAATCAACCACAGAAGAGTAACATGATCAGAGTAGCAAATGCCAGATAAAATACAGCAGAGGTGGGAAAGAGAACTACAGGATTTGGACACAGAAAAAGAAATGGAACAGCATGTGGCAATGAGGGGAATGGGTAACAGAGAATATGCTGGAAAAGATTGTGAGAGGAGCAGGAATGGAAAGGAGAGGCCAGAAGAAGAAAGTACAAATGGAGGAAAGATGAAAGAGAGTAAAACAGGCACCAGGACTCTTGTAACAGTAAGACAATAGCTGGATATGATAAATGAAAATAAGAAAATTAGAAATGGGTAACAGAGGAGAAGAATATGATGGACTCAGAGCAAAGCATATGAAAACAAATTCCAGGGATAAAAATATAGCAGTGGAAATGATGAACTGACAGGAGTGGGAGGCAGTAGCGGCTGTTTTTTTTTGGGGGGGGGTGGCAAACAGCCAGCTCACCGGTAGCACTTCAAAAGCCCCCCACCCCCCTGCTCGCTGTCTGCCGTTCGATCCTCTGGCACTTAACCCATCTAGGTGGCGGGTTCGGGCAGCACTGGGGTCCAGCATCGTGCAGCAATGGGCATCAGGCAGCAGCGAAGTCCGGCATCGTGCAGCGGCAGGCATCGGGCAGCAGCGGGGTTCAGCATCGTGCAGCAGTGGGTATTGGGGCAGCGGCTCCTATGCCTTCTCCTCCTCCTCGCTTCTCCCGTGCGTCTCCTCGCCTCCTCCTAGGCATCCAATAGGGTTGCCTATCCTTTCAGCCAATCAGGTGATGGGTCTCAGACCCGCTTCCTGATTGGCCGGAAGGAGGAGCAGTGTTGCCATAGCGAATATTCATTCACTATTGCAATGCCCCTGGGTGGACTCCGGATGCAGTGCTTTGTGCCCCGAGCCCACCCTATTTTGAAGCCTATTGGAGCCTCTAGCTCTAATTGGTGCTTCAAAAAAACACACCCACACCATAGGAATTCATGCATCCAGCATTCTGCAAGGGGCCAGACACATAGATAGGGGGGCGGTGGCATGGATGGGGGGATTGGTGTCCATGTGCCCTCAATGGATGGGGCGCCCCTGGTGGGAGGAATATGAAACAGTATTGAGCAATGGTGAGTGATAGTAACAAAGAAGAAATGAGTTGGGCTGATGAAAAGGGTGGTGGACATTTAAAAAGGCAGCTGGGTTACTGTAGGCACAGAGAGGGCGGTTAGCAGTTCACAAGGAAAGCCACCTCACTGAAAAAAGCAGTGCAATAGGGAAGCAGGAACAGTGGTGTGCAGTGCACAGGACAGGGAGGGCAACAAGGAGAACACTGCAATAAGACAAGAAGGATAATGACAGTGTGGCAGAGCACATATGACTAAAGGTCAGCGTGGACAGTGATTGGAGTTGTGGTTCGGAGAATAAATATCAGTTTGGGTTCCCTATCTGATGCATGTTCTAGAGCATGTGTAATGGGGTAAATAGGAACTGCTCTGTTTTTTTTTTTTTTTTTTTATTGTTTTCAAACAGCTTCACAGCTTGGATAAAGTAGATTTGTTGACTTAATGGATTTTTTTTATTATTGGTTTAAATTACTTATTTATTATATAGTGAGTATTGAGCTAATTGTTACTTGTCAAGTCTTGGTTAGGCATGGCAGAATTCCACTGTAAAGCAAACCACTAACTGGGCATAGGCTTCTTTTTAAATAAATATTACAACAATTAAATGTCTTGTCCTCATTCATGAAAGTTCTATTCTGGGACTAATTTCTTTTGATGAGATCTCTGCACACCTGATGTAACTATTAAAAGGGGGCGTCACTTTCAATGGTGTATTTTTAACATATTTCATAGGATGAAAACTACAATAGGAAAAGTGGAAACACCTAATATTGCAATTTGCAGTTACAATGAAACAAACTTATTTTCAAACATTTTAGATTACATTCAATTTTATTATTACACTGTGTAAACAACATTAAACACTTTATTTAGATATATCATAACCTAAAAACACACAAAACCATAAAAAGCTTTACATGATCAGATAAATAGATTAATTTGCTTGTTAAAGTAACATTTCCACCAAGTCAGTGTCTGCTTCTCTACAGAAAGCGATAGAAAATTCTAGACCGTGTTGAATAATTACATTATCTGCAGTATCCAAGTACAGAATGATGTTGAAAGCTCCTGACCTCACACAGCTTTGTTCTACAGTGTGAGTGATTAAAATAAGAGGTGCCAAAACCACAGATGATTGTTTGGTAAAGCTAGCTTGATTTAACAAAAAGTGATTTCTGCATTGTTTCAGGCTGTCTTTCAACATTTTCATCTTGCTTCATATATGACAGCTGTGCTTTGAAGGTAGCAATAAAGATTTTGTTTTTATTTAATATTTTAGTTTTCAAGCTTCTATACTGGTATTATATATTGCATATATACACTGTATTGTCAAAAGCATTGGGAGGGTTACGAAAACTGTTATGTCACATATATACGTTATATATTATGGTCATATCTTCGAACTTTTGATTTTA
>BLSH010122152.1:199831-211288 GCA_018402905.1 Glandirana rugosa | reverse complement strand
TGGGGAACGTCAATGAAAACAACCCGCGTCCTTACCCGGGACGACAACATTTAATCACATTGGTGAATTGCGCTTAGTGACAAATATTTGCCACCGACGAAATTCAACTCCATAACCCCATATCAGACGTCGATGTCCGATATGGGACCATGGCAAAAAATCTCGTCCGCCGGCCGATAGACAACTATTGTCGGCTAGGCCGAGACCTCGGTGAGCCAGTAATAGGGTCCGTGGCCCTCCCCTGTAGGGGGGAGGGTGGTGGCAGGTGGCCCTCTGGCCTCGAGGCAAGACTCTCCACACAGCGGCCAGAAGCTTCAGAACGGAGCTCCGGTCTCCCGGTGGACGGTGGTGGGAGGGGGGATGTCCCCTCCCGGTGCCTGGGATAATGACCGAGTGGCTCCAGAGCCGGATCGGCTGTTATCAACAGATAGCCGGCCGCCTGCTCTAAAAAACGGTACCAGGGTATAGCCTGTAGCTGCAGACTATACCCCAATACCTCAACTTAAAGCAGCCACCGTTTATAAACAGTGATTCGCGTTAAGTGGTTACACTAATTTACAACAGCAGGGCCCATTCCTGCGCCCAACAAAAGTAACTGCAAGGGGTTACAGTGTTCTGGCTCGGACAACACCCAAGGCCCAATTTTTCACCACCTGTTGAACTGGGGCATGTCATCACAATTTTTAACCACTTAATGCGAATCGTCGTTTATAAACAGCGGCAGTTTTAAGTGGCTGTATCCGGGTATAGCCTGCAGCTACAGGCTATTCCCCGGTATCATTTTTTAGAGCAGGCGGCTGGCTATCCAGTGATAATGGCCGATCCAGCTCGGAAGCCGCTTGTTCTTTATCCCAGGGAGCGGAGGGGCCAACCCCCCTCCCGCCACCGTCCACCGTTCTTCTCCAGTCTCCCGTCCTACCAGGAGACCGGAGCTCCGATCTGACACTTCTGGCCTCTGTGTGGAGTCCCTGTGGAAGCCAGAATCGGCTTCAATCGGGACTCCTTTGTACATTTCTGGAAGCAACGTCAGAACATCACTTCTGGTTTACTCTGAAGGAAACGGCGTCAGTGTTAAAAAATGACAGCATTTAGAACCGCTGTTTTTGGCGATCTGAATACTGTAAAGGGCAAAGGAGGGAAGGGGGGTCTTTTAGACCGCCCATCCTTTCATAAAGTGTACCTGTCACCATACATTACTATCACAAGGGATGTTTACATTCCTTGTGGTAGCAATAAAAGTGATCAGAGTTTTTTTTTTTAAAGGAACAGTGTTAAGAGGAAAAATATAATAAAATAAATAAATAAAAAATTTAAAGCACCGCCGTAACTGGGAGCTCGCGCAGCAAAGAAAATGCATATGTAAGTCACGCCCCCATATGAAAACGGTGTTCAAACCACACATTTGAGGTATCGCCGCAATCACCAGAGTGTGAGCAGTAATTCTAGCAAAAGACCTCCTCTGCACCCCCACCTGGTAACCATAAAAAAATTTTAAAGCGTCACCTATGGAGATTTTTAAGTATCGGAGTTTGTCGCCATTCCGAAAGTGTGCGCAATTTTCAACCCTAACATGTATGGTATCTATTTACTCAGCGTAACAGCCTCTTTCACAATATACAAAAAATTGAGCTAACTTAACTGTTGTCTTATTTTTTAACTCTAAAAATTGCGCTTGAAAGACGATCGTCATTTTATTCTACAAATATATGTTTGGGGGTTCTAAGTAATTTTCTAGCAAAAAAAATGATTTTAACTTGTAAACAACAAGTGTAAAAAAGGGCTCTGGGGCTTAAGTGGTTAAACTAATTTACAACATGAGGCCCAGTTCCTCTGTCCAACAAGAGTAACTGCAAGGAGTTACAGTGTTCTGGCACCGCCAACAAGCACGGCCCAATTTTTTGCCATCTGTTTCACTGGGGGCTTTCGTCAGAATTTGTAAACTAATTTACAAGATCAGGCCCAGTTCCTCCATCCAACAAGAGTAACTGCAAGGGGTTACAGTGTTCTGCCAACGCCAACACACAAGGCCCAATTTTTCATCACTTGTTTGACTGAGGGATTTTATCACAATTTTTTAACTAATTTATAACAGCAGGGCCCGCTCCAAAATAAACAAAAAAATGGCGTGCGGATCCCCCCAAAATCAAAACCAGGCCCTTCAGGTCTGGTATGGAATTTAAGGAGAACCCCATGCCAAAGTTTAAAAAAAAATGACGTGCGGTTCCCCCCAAAATGCAAACCAGGCCCTTCAGGTCTGGTATGGAGTTTAAGGAGAACCCCGTGCCAAAATATAAAAAAAAAAAATTACATGCGGCCCCCCCCCAAAATCCAAACCAGGCCCTTCAGGTCTGGTATGAAATTTAAGGGGAACCCCGTGCCAAAATGTTTTTAAAATTTTTTTTAAAAAAATGGCGTGGGGTCCCCCCCAAAATCCAAACCAGACCCTTATCCGAGCACGCAGCCCTGGCATGTCAGGAGGGGGTGGGGTTCCCATTCACCAAAAAAGGAGTGTAGTGTAAAAAAAAACAATAGGCAGTTTTTGACAAGTCCTTTATTTTGTATTATAGCTCTTTCTTCTTTCTTCTTTCTTCCTCCATCTTCTCATGGCCCGCTCCTTCTTCTGGTCTTCTTGTTCTTCTTCTTTTAGTCTTCTTGCTTCCTCTCTTCATCTTCAATCTTCAGTCTTCATCTTGATCTTCTTTTTTCTTTCCCCGCCACCGCTCTCTCCGCTGGTGCAGACCCGCCCCTTTCTGACGTCCTGTGATGTCAGAGGGGGAGGGTCACCCATTTACGTGACGGGTGGCCCCGTCCCTTCTTATAAAAGAACTGTCATTGTGAAGACTGCCCATTCGGCAAGACGCACAGGGGCCGGACTGCACCAGCGGAGAGTGCGGTGGCAGGGAAAGAAGTAAGAAGATCAAGATAAAGATGAAGATTGAAGACTGAAGACGAAGAGAAGAAGCAAGAAGACTAAAAGCAGAAGACCAGAAAAAGGACCGGGCCAGGAGAAGATGGAGGAAGAAAGAAGAAAAGAGCTATAATACAAAATAAAGGACTTTAAAAACCCATAAACCTAATGGGTTTTTTTTACACTACACTCCTTTTTGGTGAACAGGTAGGGGTACACAGTACCCCAAACCTATTCACATGGGGGGGTTAGGATCTGGGGGCCCCCTTATTAAAGGGGGCTTCCAGATTCCGATAAGCCCCCCCACCTGCAGACCCTCACAAGCACCGGACAGGCATGTGGGGAAGAGGCTCTTGTCCCCATCAACATGGGGACAAGGTGCTTTGAGGTGGGGGGCAGAGCCCCCCCTCCCCCAAAGCACCCATACTCCCCATGTTGAGGGCATGTAGCCTTGTATGGATCAGGAGGGGGGGGACCTCGCTCACCCCCCTCCCATCCTTACCGACCTGTGCTGCGTGCTCAGATAAGGGTCTGGTTTGGATTTTATGGGGTCCCCCACGTCAATTTTTTTTTAAATTTGGCGTGGGGTTCCCCTTAATATCCAAACCAGACCCGAAGACCCTGGTTTGGACTGGGGGGACCCAACGCACTTTTTTCCAGCGTTTTTTTTGTATATTGCCGGGAACCGGCAATATATTACAGCCGCAATTTTAAATGACGGAAATGTATGGAAATGTAATTTTGCTCTGGCTATGTTCTACACCTCACAGAAATGCGCCCTTTTACACACAGACTAAGGACACCCCCCAGGCACAATATTTAAAGGAATTTTTCTTTTTTTTTTCGCTTTAAACATTATTAAAATCACTGCTCCTGAAAAAACGATCTATTTAAAAAACTTTTTTTTTTCATTGATACATGTCCCCTAGGGCAGGACCCGGGTCCCCATACACTTTTTAGGGCAATAACATTGCATATAAGCCTTTAAAATGAGCACTTTTGATTTTTCATGTTTGCGTCCCATAGATTTTAATGTTGTTCGGATGTTCGCCCTGAACTTTTTGTCTGTTCGCATGCTCCGGTGCAAACCGAACCGGGGGGTGTTCGGCTCATCCCTAATGAGCAGTAGTGATACTCCGACTCTACCTAGGTTCATTTGGGTGTGGATTCATCAGACATTACTGATGTTTGTCAAACAAATGTCATGGGGTCCACCATGGGGAACATGTACCAAAACAAATAAAAATGTAAAAAAATCAGTTTGTTGGGGGGACAGCGATTGTGATAATGCTTAAAGTGAAATATTAAAATTGCACAATTCTTACAAATAACATATCTGGGGATGCCCATAACCTGCTAGTAAGGTAAAACACCCAGTTTACAATTGCCAACTCACATTTAAAAGTGCCTCTGACCGGCATTGAGTCTATCCAGCGATCTGTATTAATGGCTTGTGGGCCTCCGATGATGCATTATTCATGGGAAACACAATGAGGCATAGTGGTGCGATGCTTAGGTCACTTCCTGCCCTTGGTTAACGTCACATTCAAGACTTGAAATGCACGCCGGGTCCCATGCACGCCATTGATACGGATTGCTAGATAGACTCAGTGCTGGTCGGAGGTACTTTTAAATGTGAGTTGGCAATTGTAAACTGGGTGTTTTATGCAAAAGTTAATAAATATGTTGTGCAATGATAGCATTTCTCTTATTTCCTAACTGAGTGCAAGGGGAAACCCATTTAAGTTGTCATAGAATCCCTGGTGGATTGGATGATCATGCTCATATTAAATGGCAATTTGGTGAGTGAGAAATTTGGATGGCGGAGGATTTTGCACAGGATTGGTGGTGAATAGCATGCACAACAAGGAACTGTGCACTAACAATAATTTGAGGGGAGTGAACTAGTATTACTTCACTTTTGATGGACATTTTCTTGATAATTTGATATTCACTTTTGATGGACATTTTCTAATTTGAAGATAATTTGATTTCAACTGATTGCTTAAATATTTGGACACTAGCACACAGTGGTACATATATGATTTTTTTATACAATATCTTTTACTTACATTTATATTTCACAGGATTTGATCTATATTATAGTTAGAGCGGCTACAAATGTATTATTATTAATTCAATGCAGACTGGGCATATCTTCACAAATATATTCAAAGGTTAAAATAAAGTAGCTCAGTATTCAAAACAATTCACTAATTATTTACCTTATTTACTTTTATATTGACATTTATTTTAGGCACTTTGCTCATGCAGATCCCTTGATCCCCTTATATTCCCTTACCAGGGCTCCTGTACAACTTCTTGCTCCTCCACAGACAGCGACACTGCTTGGCACTTCTGGGTATGGAGACACACGGGACCTGCAACCCTGTTACTTTGCTTAGCAGTCAAACTGCCAATTGCTAACAGCCTAATAAAGAAGCCCAATCAGAGGGTGTAACACATATGGGTGGGAGGAGCCGAAGCCCATGATGTCACACTCCAATTGTCAATGTCAGCATGGTGAGCTGATGGTTTTGCATGCTTTTTATCCCAGTTTTTAATGCTGTATTGATTTTAATAAATGAAGGAAACAGAGAGCACTATAGTGTGTCCGCTTTTTTTCATGGTTTAATATGCTGATGACTGAGGAGTGAAGAGGGAAAGCTAGTGGTTACATCCTTGGATGGGAAGAAAAGGAGGTCTTGCTGCATCCCCAAAAGGAGGAGTTGGTCAAAGGCATATTTGACTCTGTAGTAAGGTCAGATATTTGAGGGGAGCAGACATTGCACCCAAACGTGGAGGTTCACCAGAAGCACTGTGAACATTTAGATCTGTCACTATATCACATAGTGGTTTTTCACTATTTAAGAAGGACTTTTATGGCATTTGTTGTTTTTTTTTTTGTTCACGTCCATTAATGGTGTTAGAGATCATGAGAAAAGTTTAGTGAACTTGATCAATGCAGTTATTTCACAAACATACGAATACGTGATACACTGTATAGTAACACAAAATTTATTTTGAATTTCCAAACAACTTGTTGCGTAGCACTTTTTATATATAGCATATTTTTTTATTATACTGATGTAGTGGTTTATAGTGAACACACTGATAAAGTGTTAGCAGCAATTTGTGCCTGTGTGATAAGGCATATTGATTTGAGCACTTTGCAAGAAGGGAGATTATGCTGATTTGTTTTATTTTCTACTTTGATTGCTTGAACACAGCACTCCTATGTGAATTATTTCTGAATGAAATCAAAACAGAAAGTCCTACTGGAAGTATAATAGTTAAAAAAAATAAAGACACAAAAATAGTGATAAGCAAATATAAACAAGTGTAAAGTGTATTACAACATGATATAAGGGTGCAAAATCAAATCTATAAAAGTGCATATAATGCGATTCGTAAAATGTGCACAATATCCTTCTATGTCAACCAATGGCCTGTATAATTTACAAGATTGTGCAAACATCAATTTGTGGTAGCTGATAGCAACTAATACAATGCATAAAGTTGTGCAAGTTTTCATTTGGGGTAATTAAATACAGTTCATAATATTGTGCCAGTGGTCAACTGGGATACTCAATAGCAACCAAGTACCATTGTTTAAAATTTGAATATTCTCCCTAACATCAAGGATGTACACAACAACTTCACAGGGTAAACCCAACAGAACAGTTTGTCCTTAAAGTGGTTGTAAACCCTTACATACTGTATACCTAGTGAAGTGACTAGTTTTAGATGATACAAAGAGATTAAACAAATCCTCCTACATAAGTTTTATCTGTTTATGTCCAGTCTTCTCTTCTCTACAGGCTTCCTACACATCATCTCTCAGCTCTGAAAAGCAGGGATGTGAAATCTCACACTGCAGAGCTCAGCGAGGATAGCTCTGAGACCTGATTGGAGGGCAGAAACACACTTTCTCCCCTCACAATACATGTGGAGCATGTACAGCTGCCAATCACAGGCTGTGTGATGGAGCTCTCTTCCCCCATCACCAATTATCTCTTGGAGTTAGGAAAAGTTGTCAGAAGTGACTCATGCAGCTAATAGAGAAAAGTAAGACAGCAGAGAGAAATCGCACTGCTTTGGATACAGACAAGTACACAGTATAAATGGATATGCTTTGTTCAAATTTCATGTCTGAAGTTTACAACCACTTTAAATCTAAAAGGTCAGAAACTGCTTACCCAACTTATGGTAAGAAAACTTTTCCACCTCTGGATCCTGATATCTCTCCTAAATTCTCCACATTAGTGCAGTAAAAGAAGAAATGGGAGAATCTATATAGTGTAAACTATATAGTTTATTGAGTAAAAACAATTAAAACAACACTTAATGTAGCACCGAAAATTATAAGTGGATTATATTTATTGTTTTTACTCAATAAACTAAATGGTATTGCATTATGGAGATTCTTACAAAAATAATTGAAGATATATTTGTAGGTCTTGCATGTTATGCTAATGTATCATTGAAATGCTGTTTTTTAGTTATTCTGTAATAACCAGTAGTTTTCATATAATTAAAGACAAAAAAATGAAGCACAGATTATTTCTACTGGGTATAAGCAAGAGTAAAAACTATTTTCAACTGATTTGTAGGTCAGTGTTGCTTTTGTATCTCTTTGTATATCTTAGTGTCTACTAGTTTCTCAGTTCTGATTATGGTAAGATCACTTTGCAAGTATTTTCCCTATAGAGATCAAGTAAAGAAATTTTTCAAAATGTATGTGACAACAAAACCTAACTAACATACATGATCTTATTAATTAAAAAGTTTGTATTCTTGTGTGCATATTTATCAGTGCATTCACCCATAACAACCATTTGCTTATTCTTGTCAGATCAGTACAATATCAATTTAATGGCGGCTATGACTACACTTTAAAATGAGCACTTAAAAAAGGTCTCTTTACTGAATAAGGTCAACCATGCAATTCATTTTGAATTTCAACTTTGTTTTTTGTTAGAGATGATTTTGGGCAGGCAACAATGTGTCGGAATATTTTTTGGTCTATTACTCCCAAAGCTTTACACATAGTCAACCATTGCATAGTACTTAACCTGAACCAAAACTGAATACTCATATAATTTTCTATATAGTGACTTGTGAAGCTCATTGTTAGGGTCCTACTCAAGTGCAGGGTGGTGTTAGTTACCACCTACAACTTTTTTTGGTTAATTTTAATTTTACCTGTACTCATCCCATATTTGTAGAAGTGCTTATTTGTGGAAGTACATACTGAAAACGTATTTGTGGGAAAGCATATTTTTAGTTTTAACACCACCCAGTTAGTTATGTGCTAATAGATCCAACAAAACGTTTACTCCTACCAGTTTGAATACTAGTTTTCTGGCTGTCTTTGACTTAAACACTTTCTGATTTCATCTAGAACAAGAATGGGGAGTAGAGATTAAAGTGAAGTCAGTACTCATGATCCGAATACTTGTCTGTAACTCCAAGTACTGAAGCCATTGGGTCGTTATGACAGCCCAACAAGCTTCATTAGAAAGGCATTACATGTATTTTACATGGAATTAGCTTAACTGCCTGAACATACCTTAATACCAGCCTCCTGTAATCCCCTCTGGAAAAAGAAGGGTTAGCACTCTGAGCAGTTTAGGGTAATATGTTCTACACAGTGCTATCTTTGAACCTTCTTACAAGAGAGGTAATTAAAGAAAACCTACTTCTACTCCATCATCCAGTCACAGGCTGAGATAGACCCGGAAACCAGTGTAGTGCTTTAATACTGTATAGTTGGTCTGATCAAAAGACTGGCTGAACAAGAATCCAAACTCTTTGGCAGGTAAAACTGTTCTCAGTAGACAGTATTTCATTTAGTGTCTGCTTGGGATTTAGTTTCAAATGAAAAAAAAAATGTAACTGGGTGTTGTTTCCATAATGAATTTAGAATCTTTATTGTGTCCTGATCCAATATCAGATATTATTTTAAAATAAAGAATTTTCATGTAATATACAATTTATGTTTTTTAAGAAATTCTTCTTGTTCTTTTTCTGATTATTATTATTATCATCAAAATCATCATCACATTCTCATCTTTTTTTATTTTGGTCTAAAGTACATATAACTACTATATCGGTTTTACAAATACTGTATGTATCGCATTGCTTCTTAAAATACATTTGTAGCATTCATAAGAGTATGATTATATAATTGTAATGTATTTATACGGTCAAACTCTTTTAGCATGATTCCTTTCATTTTTTTTTCTTTTCGCTTCTCACTAATATAATTTTGACCTTGAAAACCATAATATCTGCTTCACAGTGAAGCCTCAGAACAAAGAGATTCATTTCCATTCCATCACTATGGTTACACTTTTTTGGTGTCTAGCAACAGCATTGGAAGTGTTGAATATATAGATTCCCCAAGAGGCTAAGGAGAACTTTGTACAGCATTTAGTTTTGATTAAATCCTTCAGTGCTGGAGTGGCCTGGAAGACTGCAGCACAGTGAGATGTCTTTCAGACTCTAATTATGTGGCAAACATACACAAGAAATGCAAGGAACACACATAGCAATGAACTGGAATAATGTCTATAATTTGTTAAAACATCAGCAAGTTAAATGTGCTGATACACCTCTAATTGTGTAAGACTAAATAATCAGAAGTGATTTTGTGAGAAAAAAATATATAAGATAGGTATTTGAAATAAAAACCAAATAACTAAAACCTCAGAAAAAACTTTAATTTACAGCTTTCATGTATACAAGAAGTGGGTAAAAAAGACTAGGGGAGATCAGCAATGCTGTGATGCAAATTAAAATGAAAGAACGACATGAAAACAGAATTTTATTTAAAAAAAGGACAGCAATGGTTTATGAAACACAGAGATTTAGCAAACTAACTGTCATCCAGTTAGGCTTTAGATTTACTTTACGTTATGTATTTAATACGGCACATAGGCTGAATATATACTAGTAGAATTTAATTTGAAATGTTTCATTTTAAGAATATTTTGTTGACTTTTTAATCATTAATGGGACCAAACTGATGTTAATTTTGGCCACAGTGGGAGAAAATTTGAAGAAGCGGAATGGAAATTTTTTCTTGAAAGAACACATTTATAACAGTGTAGTTTTTGTTCAGGAAATTACATTCATTGCTAAATTAAATGTTAAAAGCAAACGAAATTTGGAAGTACTTTAGAACGACCTTTGTCCAGTCATCGAATGTACAAAAAATTTTTGAGTGAATGTGAACACAACTGAAAACTTCCTCATCAATTCAAAACTACACAAAGAGTTTTGACTTAGTTTTCACTTTAAATAAAGCAGATATTCACCTTTCATTTATTAAATGTGCATTTTGGACTAAATACTAAGTGGTTGAACATGTCACCTTTTAAACCAAAATTATTATGAACATCTTGATGACACTAGCATATAACATATACCACATGAAATAGCTGAACCAAGCATAAAACATTCCACTGGAATAGCAACGTTTTTCAGCTGCTGTAAGAGCTATAGAATAAAATAATTTGGTGCTCAAAATTAGGCACTGGGAGAATTCAGCACAGGCAGCATAAGACTTAGGGGCACAGGAATTTTCGTTGTCAGTCAGGTAAGCATTAAAGGAATAATAAAGACAGAAGGTTTTTCTTATCTTAATGCATTCTATGCATTAAGATAAAAAGCCTTCTGTTTGTAGCAGCTTCCCCAGCACCCCCTATTACTTACCTGAGCCCCATCTCTCTCCAGCGATGTCCACAAATGTCTAAGCCATCCAGGACACTTCTCCTGATTGGCTGAGACACAGCAGTGGCACCATTAGCTCCCACGGCTGTCTATCAAAGTCAGTCAGCCATTCAGGAGAGAGAGGGGGCGGGGCCGGGTCGGGGCTCCGTGTCTGAATGAATACACGGAGCTCTGACTTGGCTCGGGTGCCTGCATAGGAAGCTGCTGACTGAGGGGGCACTCAATAGGAGGGATGGGCCAGGAGCAGCAAAGAGGGACTCGAGAAGAGGAGGATCCGGGCTGCTCTGTGAAAAACCAACTGCACAGAGGAGGTAAGTATGACATGTTTGTTATTCTTTTATTTATTTTTAAAAAGGAGACTTTACAATCACTTTAATATGTATGTTAACCACTTGACAACTGGGCACTTAACCACTTGACAACTGGGCACTTAAACCCCCTTAACAACCAGACCAATTTTCAGCTTTCAGCGCTCTCACACTTTGAATGACAATTCCCCAAATTCACGGGTCAACAGTTCACCAATTCACGGGTCAACAGTTCACCAATTGTATGTATAATTTCACTAACATTTCAGAGGAAAAATTTTTATTTATTTTCTTATTGTTTGTACAGTATGAATGGAGGAGACACGTCAACCAAAAAGTGTCTCGTCGGGCCTAGGAGGAGAAGAGCTCAGGGAGAAACGACGAGGACCGGGTAGGGAGGATAACTCACGGGGGAGTCAGTCGTCGAAGGATACGTCCGTGGGCTCGGTTCAGTCTCGAGGCACATAAGTAAGTCTGTGCCTCGGGGCTGGGCCGGGGCGGGGG
>BLSH010122152.1:133301-171656 GCA_018402905.1 Glandirana rugosa | reverse complement strand
TTTCTGCTATCTGTCCTCAGAGCAACAGCACAGACAGCAGTAGTAAAGTAATCTATCTCAGGATGCAGGATCAGGTCTTAAAATGGCTAAAATCTGTCCCTCACGCCGTCAGCTACCTTTCCCTATACTAACCCAAGGAGCATGTGACTGCAGCACTGTGACTCCAGCTTATAAAGAGGCTGGGTCACATGATGCACTGGCCAATCACAGCCATGCCATTAGTAGGCATGGCTGTGATGGCTTCTAAGGGCAAACCAGTGAAACGCTTGTTGATTGGCTGCCCTGCAGCTTCTCAACACGTGGAATAAAATAGCAGAACCCCGGACCGAACCCGAACGATTTTTGAAATGTCCGGGTCCGGGTCCGTGCCACGGACACCCGAAAGTTCGGTACGGACCCGAACGTTACAGTCCGGGTTCGCTCAACACTACTGATGAGTAATTCCTATGAAAAAAGCAATGTAAGCGCTCTCCCTTTTTCTTTTTTTTTTCTCTTTTCTTATTCTTCATCTCTGGTTTATGTAATAGTGTACGGGTTTGGTGCATGCTATTACTCTATATTTGGTAGTTAAGAAAGTTATAGCAATTTTTAAAAAGATAAGCATGTATATTATTTTATATACATATATTAGTATGTATATTATTGATTTTGTTTTTCTGTATATGGAAACGTTTATGGTTATTAATTTTGTTTTATTTTTTTGCTGTATCCTACTGAAAAAATGAACTAAATAAAAAGAATAAGGGGATTTGTTTCATTATTTCAGTTTCATTTCAAGATCTTTTAATGTCGCAGCGTTGGTAACTTAAAGTGTTACTAAACCCAGGGCCCTGCATTCACTATATGTGGTCTCCCACAGTATACAAAATATGGAAATGTAATTATTTTAGTAAATATAAACTGCTAAATACATTTTTTCATAAGCAGTTAGAGCAATCTTGTGACTTCTATCAGTCCCTGCTTAAAGCTTGTAGGAGGAGTTTTCATAATGCACTGAGCTGTCCTATGAAGCTGCAGGACCCCTGATCCTCTGTCTGGACAGTGCCAATTGGCCCTGTGCTGATCATATGCATTCTCCCAAGAAAAAAAAACTCTCTAGCAATACACACCAAACTGAGCATATGCAGCCTGACTCCAGCAGCTCTGTCTTATCCGGACATGTCCTGGAGTCAGTGGAAGAAGGGGAGGATCTGTGTATATAGGATCAAACAGCCTTTTTACACAATGCAGAGGATTAACTCCTTAGGTTCCACAGTGAGTATAACAAGCATGCTTCAGTGCATATACACACTTATTTCACTGTTGTGGGTTTAGTAACACTTTAAGGATCATGCTGTTCCCCCTGTCCTGTTTTGATTTGTTTTTTTTTTCTTTGTTTTTTTCTGGTCATATAAGTATACATTGTGAAGGATAGATCATGCAGCCTGGCTTTAGTGCTTGTATTCTTGGTACATCTTATCATTGTATATGGATTACATTTAATAAAGTTTAGAGTTTATGTACTTTCTGTATTTGTTCTTATTTGTCTTGTAATTGTTTCTTTTGTGCATTATTGATAAGGAAATGAAGATTATAAAAAAATGAAGAGGTGATGCACACACATTTTCCTGTGGAATTAGACTCTTGGTTTTAGAGAGTGAGATAGAAAAATCATATAACCATAATTCTGTTTTAATGAGAAAGGATAATGGCCAGATTTGTTCACGATAACTGAAAGTCCACAACTTTTGATACACCCACTAACTACAATAATGGTGCACCTAAAGTTATCACTAAATTAAATGGCTCATAGCTTAGTTATGAAAATACTTACATTAAAGGGGTTGTAAAGTCAAAAGGTTTTTTATCTAAGATAAAAAGCCTTCTGTGTGCAGCAGCCCCCCTTCAGCCACCCTAATACTTACCTGAACCCCATCTCTGTCCAGCGATGTCCATGAGTGTCTCGGTCGTCTGGGACCCTCCCTCGTGATTGGCTGAGACACAGCAGCGGCACCATTGGCTCCTGCTGTTGTCAATCAAAGTCAGTTAGCCAATCAGGAGAGAGGGGGCGGAGCCAAACCACAGCTCAGTGACTGAATGGACACACAGAGATGCAGCTCAGCTTGGGTGCCCCCACAGCAAGCTGCTTGCTGTAGGGGCACACAACAGGAGGCAGGGGCCAGGAACACAGAAGAGGCACCCGAGAAGAGGAGGATCTGGGCCTCTCTCTGCAAATCCACTGCAACAGAGCAGGTAAGTACAACATGCTTGCTATTTTTATAGAATAAAAAACAAGACTTTACATTTACTTTAAGGCTAGAGAACACCTGAATAGAAAACTAGGCAGTTCAGGCCATAAATCCAATTTGCAAACTCAGAAGTTAAAGAATAATGCCAGGCATTGGTATTTTATAAATAGTTACATTGGTCCAGCTTGGATCTCCACTTGCCTGTGGGTCCCACATGAGCCGTTGTCCCCTGCATTGTGAACACAGGAGGTCAGCTGTTCAAGACAGGTGCCATTCAGAGAATTTGGGGACCAGGAAGCAAGTAGAGATCACTGAAGTAGAGATGTCTACTGCAGTGATTTCCAACTTCCTGGGGCATTAGCCAGGTATATTAAACACATAGCTGTAACTATGTATACCTTTATATGTAATTCTTCTTCAAAAAATTTGCAGTTTGCATGGATATCTGTATTATAAGCACAGGACTGTCATTGGTAATCGATAACAGTTCTGGAACCAGTAAAAGTTAATATGCCACAGAAAGCATTGAAGTAGCTTTAGGTGTTAATTTAGGGGTTAGGATAGTTTCTCATAGCAAAAAAGGTTAGAAGTTTCTCTACTGCTGTTCTTGTTTACACTTGCTTCACAGAGTGGTCCCCCACTCAGTAGTAACCTCCAGCTCTGCTGATCCTTTGGCTTGCTGATCCTCCTCTCTCTCCAGCCCCCATAGGCCAACTAGCAATATAAGAAATAATAACTTTGGAGCATACAACCATAATATAACCCATCCTGAAATGTTTATATATTTATCTATGTCTTCCATTTCCTCTCAATCAGTTTCTACACGATCCAACGACACGGTAACACATCTAATGACAACATCTCTTATGTAGAGGACTCCTCCTCTTCACAGACCATGGGACACAGTAAAACTACACACTAACACGTCTCGGAAAACTCAGACAGCCCATAACACCACTAAAGTATCCCAACAAAGTGGCACCACTTCATCCACTCCACAGCCAGGCACTTCACTTCAGGGTGATTTTTAAGTATCTAGAAAGTATCAAAAAATACACTCACAAAACACACAAGACACATCCTTCCAAATCTCATTGAATGTCATTAACTTATCATCTCACAATTTGATACAGGACAAAATGAAGGTCCTTGGCAAGGGCCTTACTTTCTGCCCTGTGGCACAAATTAATAAATTTGAAGTTACCAAGGACACAAATCTATTCATACGTAAATTACTACTTAAAAGTCTGTTCCCTGAAAAACAAGAAAATCCAGGACCCACATACACCCAAAAAAAAATTGGGCCATTGACAATTTGACATCATTACTTGAAGAGAATAACTCAGGGGATCTTATTGACTCTCTGGACCTTGAGGCCATTCTGGACAGGGTGGATGGCATCATTTCTTCACCACCACCGCCTCCCAACCCTTCCCAGAGTGGTCTACCCTCTATCTGGCGCTGAGTACCAACTTCAATGCAGCCACATTTCTTAGGCTTGTATCTAGAGACATTCAAGAATTGAAAACTTCTCAAAAATGTAAAGGCAGTTTAACACAAAATGAAACCAAAGCACTCCAATCTCTCGCACACAATCAATGTATAACCATAAAGCCCTCTGACAAAGGGGACAATATTGTTGATCAGGATTAGAGTTGAGCGGACACCTGAATGTTCGGGTTCGTCGGGTTTGGCCGAACTTTGCAAAAAAGTTCGAGTTCGGCACCAAACTTGACCCCAGACTCCGAACCCCATTGAAGTCAATGGTGACCCGAACTTTTGGGCACAAAAATGGCTGTAGAAAAGTCCTGGAAAGGGATAGAGGGCTGCAAAAGGAAGCAAAATGGGGGTAAGAGTAGGAGAAGTGCCCTGCAAACAAATGTGGATAGGGAAATAACTTAAAATCACATAAAAAAATAAAAATTGGAGGAGGAGGAGGATGTGGAGTAGGAGCCTAGAGGTTGAGGAGGCGGTGACCGTGGCGGTGTAGGTGGAAGTGGCGGTGGAGGAGGAGGAGGTAGCCAACACTGTTTTTTGTTTGTTTGGTTTTTTTTTCTAATTGGGGTAGCCCCCAAAATATTGAGACACATTAAAAAAAAAAAAAAAGTATACCAATGGCTGTGTGAGGCCGGTCTAAATGTCTATTCTGCACAAGGTACAGACAAGTCTTGTGGGATCCATGCCTGGTTCATTTTAATAAATGTTAGCTTGTTTATGTTGGCTGTGGAAAGGCAGCTGCGCTTGTCTGTGATAACGCCCCCTGCAGTGCTAAACACACATTCCGACAATACACTGGATGCAGGGCAGGCCAGCACCTTCAAGGCTTAAAGGGCAAGCTCAGGCCATGTGCCTAATTTGGAGACCCAGCATCTTCTGATCATGCTCCAGTGAGGGAATTAAGGACGGGACGTTGTCCTTGTAACGGGGATCCAGCAGGGTGGCCACCCAGTAATCAGCACAAGTTAAAATGTGGGCAACTCGGCTGTGGTTGAGCAGGTACTGCAGCATGTAGTCGCTCATGTGTGCCAGGCTGCCTAGAGGCAAAGACAAGCTGTTCTCTGTGGGAGGTGTATCATCTGTGTCCTCCGTATCCCCCCAGCCATGCTCCAGTGATGCCCACGAGCTGCGTTGGGTGCCACTGTGCTGTGAACACGGTTCCTCCTCTTCCTCATCATCCTTGTCCTCCTCATCCTCCAGAACTGTGCCCTGGCTTGAAAATTTTTTACCTGGCATATGCTGGTGCAGGAACCCACCCTCCGAGCCACTTGTGAATGACTGGCCTGATAACCGTGGAAATGACCCCTCTTCCTCCTCCTCCGCCACATCCTCTTCCATCATCGCCCAAAGTGTTTTTTCGAGGAGACATAGAAGTGGAATAGTAACACTGAGAACAGCGTCATCGGCACTGGCCATGTTGGTGGAGTACTCGAAACACCGTAATATGGTACACAGGTCTCGCATGGAGGCCCACTCAGTGAGAGACTGACTCGTGCATGCTGCAGCTGAAACTCCACTATTGCCTGCTGCTGCTCGCACAGTCTCTCCAGCATGTGCAAGGTGGAGCTCCACCTTGTGCGCACGTCGCATAGGAGGCGGTGAGCGGGAAGGCCGAAGTTCCGCTGCAGCGCAGACAGGCAAGCAGCAGCAGGGTGAGAACACCGATAGCACTCACAGACGGCCCACACTTTGTGCAGCAGCACTGACATATCCGGGTAGTTTTTTAGAAATTTCTGCAACACCAAATTCAGCACATGCGCCAGGCAAGGGATGTGCGTCAAACCGACTAGGCCCAGAGCTGCTACGAGATTTCGCCTATTATCGCACACCACCAGGCTGGGCTTGATGCTCAGTGGCAACAACCACTCATCGGTCTGTTGTTCAATGCCCGCCCACAGCTCCTGCGCAGTGTGGGGTTTATCCCCCAAATATATTAGTGCTGTTGTTTCCCCCTGGATGTGCTGAAGTTGATGGTGTAGGTGCTACACTGAGCGGATAAGGTAGAGGAGGAGGAAGAGGAGTAGGAGGAGGAGGCAACAGGAGGCAAAGAGAAATGCCCTGCAATCCTGGGTGGCGGAAGGACATGCACCAAACTGCTAGCCGCCTCAGCCACCTCAGGCCCACCCGCCACTACATTTGCCCAGTGTGCAGTTAGTGAGATATAGCATCCCTGCCCGTGCTTACTGGTCCACGTATCAGTGGTTATGTGGACCTTGCCACAGATGGCATTGCACAGTGCACACTTGATCTTGTCCCCGACATGTTTGTGCAGGGAAGGGATGGCTCGCCTGGAAAAGTAGTGGCGGCTGGGAACCACATACTGTGGGACAGCCATCGGCATCAGGTTTTTAAAACTGTCCGTGTCCACCAGACGAAATGACAGCAATTCAAAGGCCAGGAATTTTGAAATGCTGGCATTCATGGCCAGGGATCGCAGGTGGGTAGGGGGGTACGTCCTCTTTCTCTCCAGTGTTTGGGAGATGGACAGCAGTAAGCTTCCATGGGACCATGGTGTGCAAATGCTTGGGGACGGTGGCGGACATGGTGGCGTTGCTGTCATATCGTCTGTTTGCTGGGCGGCAGGTGACACTGGCACTGTAGAGGTGGAGGAAGAGGCTGAGGCAGCAGCAGAAGAGGAAGCAGGAGGAGCCCGAGACCTTTCTTGGATTTTGAGGTACTTATTCCACTGCAGCTTGTGCTTTGCATTTAGATGCCTGGTCATGCAGGTTGTGCTCAGGTTTAGAACATTTATGCCTCGCTTCAGGCTCTCACCGCACAGCTTGCAAACCACTTGTGTCTTGTCGTCAGCACATTGTCTGTAGAACTGCCACACCGGGGAACTCCTTTGAGCTGCCTATGGTGTGCTAGGTCCCTGGGTGCAGTGGGTAGTAGCAGGCATACTGTCTAGGGGACAACCTGCTTCCTCTTTTGCTGTGCTGGTGCCTCTGTGTGACCACCACCTCTTCCTCCAAATTGCACACATTACTCGCATGACCTTCATTCCATGTGGGGTCTGGACATCATCATCCTCCACATCATCTTCCACCCACTCTTCACCACTGCCCTCCTTGTCAGTCTGCACACTGTACAAAGCCGCAACAGTTGGCACCAGTGTTTCATTATCATCATCAGAGACATGCTGCAGTGGTGTTTCCATGTCCTCATCCTGCAACAGAAGTGGTTGGGCATCAGTGCACTCAATGTCTTCCACTTCTGCGGCAGGGCTATGTGGATGGCCCATGGAATGCACACCAGCAGAGTCATCAAAAAGCAAAAGAGACTGCTGCGTGACTTGTGGCTCAGACTGCTTAGCTGATTTACAAGGGGCTGAGGTGAAAGGCAGATTGGCCATGGGGTTCAGGTGCCAACTCTGAGCTTTCAGCAAGGGTGGGAGACAATGTGAAGGAATTGGAGGCATTGTCAGCCACCCAATCTACTATCGCCTGTACTTGTTCTGACCTCACCATTCGTTGAGCGGCATTCGGGCCTACCATATAACGTTGAAGGTTCTGTCGGCTACTCGCACCTGAGGAAGGTGTTTCACTTGTGCGTGTAGCTGGCACAGATCGACCAAGTCCTCTCCTTGCAACAGCAGCTTCACCAACACCACAACACAGCACAACCACAGCACACGACCATGACCACGTCCCTTATTTGATGCTCTCCTCATTCTGGACACAAATGTACTATGTAGCACTATTTATTAATAATAAAAAAAAAAAGAATAATAAATTATTCTTTTTTTTTTAAACCAGCAATGTAGATGCACTTTTTATTTTTGTGCAAGAAATGCACCGCTGGCTGCAAATGAAGTATTTAGAATATATATTTTTTTTAAACCAGCAATGTAGACGCACTTTTTATTTTTGCGCAAGAAATGCACAGCAATGCGCAAATGTACTATGTAGCACTATTTATTAATACTAAAAAAAGGATAATAAATTATTATTCTTTCTTTTTTTGAAAACAGCAACTAGACCCACTTCTTATTTTTGTGCAAGAAATGCACCGCTCACACCAGCAGCAGGAACCTCTCCCTACACCAGTATGAGATGATTTTAGAACGCTAATCTGTCCCTCACAGCACCGACAGAAACCTGTTCCTACTGCAGTATGAGATGATTTTAGAACAATAATCTGTCGCTCACAGCACTGACAGGAACCTCTCCCTACACCAGTATGAGATGATTTTAGAACGATAATCTGTCCCTCACAGCACCGACAGGAACCTCTCCCTACTCCAGTATGAGATGATTTTAGAACGATAATCTGTCCCTCACAGCACTGACAGGAACCTCTGCCTACTCCACTATGAGATGATTTTAGAATGATAATATGTCCCGCTAATCTTTCCCTCACAGCACCAGGAACCTGTACCTACTTCAGTATCAGATGGTTTTAGAACGCTAATTTTTCCCTCACAGCACCGCCAGGAACCTGTCTCTAATGCAGGATGAGATATTAGAACGCTAATCTCTCCCTCACAGTGGCGGAAGCATCCTCTCCCTACTCCAGTACAAGATGATGTGACACGCAGCACTTCGTGACTCCAGCTCATATAGAGGCTGGGTATCATGATGCACTAGCCAATCACAGCCATTGCCAGTAGGCATGGCTGTGGTGGCTTCTAAGGGCAAACGAGTGAAACGCTTGTTGATTGGCTGCCCTGCAGCTATTCAACAGGCGCCAAAAATAGTCTGGGTCACATGATGCACTGGTCAATCACAGCCATGACATTTGTAGGCATGGCTGTGATGGCTTCTAAGGGCAAACGAGTGAAACGCTTGTTGATTGGCTGCCCTGAGGAAGTGGTCTTAAGAAGAGGTAAGACTACACTAGCAATTGGCTTTTACCCTTTTTGTGATACATGGGGTGCAACAGAGCATGTTGATCATCCCCAATCACTTTAACTCTTTATACTCACAATTTTTATAACAGTTTTGCCTCACATTCCATGTATACATTTTGATATGGACCTCCGTTTATTATTTCCATTTAGACCATACAGATAAATATGCTATCTACCTAGACTCAGTTTAGCCAGCACATTTTGACAGGAGCTTTGGTTCCCGTGCCGTGAATTCCAAGTGTATGCAGCTTAATGGTCTCCTCCCTCTGCACCCCATTGTCTCACATCCACGGGTACTGCAGAATATGTTGCTCTTTCCAGCTGACAACTGGCCACTCTGTCACTATCCACATTTAACATATCTTTACGTGCTTTTGTAAGTATAACATACAGCTTGTTCTATATGCTACAATCTGACATATTTAAATATATATTGTTTCATATGTATATACTGTTGGTAGGATGTTATTAATTTTATACACCTACAGTATCTCACAAAAGTGAGTACGCCCCTCAAAATTTTTGTAAATATTTTATATCGTTTCATGTGACAACACTGAATAAATGACACTTTGCTACAATGTAAACTAGTGAGTGTACAGCTTGTATAACAGTGTAAATGTGCTGTTCCCTCAAAATAACACAACACACAGCCATTAATGTCTAAACCACTGGCAACAAAAGTGAGTACACCCCTAAGTGAAAATGTCCAAATTGTGCCCAATTAGCCATTTTCCCTCCCCGGTGTCATGTGACTCATTAGTGTTACAATGTCTCAGGTGTGAATGCGGAGCAGGTGTGTTAAATTTGGTGTTATCACTCTCACTCTCTCATACTGGTCACTGAAAATTCAACATGGCACCTCATGGCAAAGAACTCTGCGAGGATCTGAAAAAAAGAATTGTTGCTCTACATAAAGATGGCCTAGGCTATAAGAAGATTGCCAGGGCCCTGAAGCTGAGCTGCAGCACGGTCGTCAATAATATACAGTGGTTTAACAGGACAGGATCCACTCAGAACAGGTCTCGCCATGGTCGACCAAAGGAGTTGAGTGCACATGCTCAGCATCATATGCAGAGGTTGTCTTTGGGAAATAGACGCATGAGTGCTGCCAGCATTGCTGCAGAGGTTGAAGGGGTGGGGAGTCAGCCTGTCAGTGCTTAGACCATACGCTGCACACTGCATCAAATTGGTCTGCATGGCTGTCGTCCCAGAAGGAAGCCTCTTCTAATGATGTACAAGAAAGCCCACAAACAGTTTGCTGAAGACAAGCAGACTAAGCACATGGATTACTAGAACCATGTCCTGTGGTCTAATGAGACCAAGATTAACTTATTTGGTACAGATGGTGTCAAGCATGTGTGGCGGCAACCAGGTGAGGAGTACAAAGACAAATGTGTCTTGCCTATAGACAAGCATGGTGGTGGGAGTGTCATGGTCTGGGGCTGCATAAGTGCTGCCGACACTGAGGAGCTACAGTTCATTGAGGGAACCATGAATGTCAACATGTACTGTGACATACTGAAGCAGAGCATGATCTACTCTCTTTGGAGACTGGGCAGTATTCCAACATGATAACGACCCCAACACACACCTCGAAGACGACCACTGCCTTGCTAAAGAAGCTGAGGACAAAGGTGATGGACTGGCCAAGCGTGTCTCCAGAAATAAACCCTATTGAGCATCTGTGGGGCATCCTCAAATGGAAGGTGGAGGAGCGCAAGGTCTCTAACATCCACCAGCTCTGTGATGTTGTCATGGAGGAGTGGAAATTATGGTGGCCTCACAAAATATTGACACTTTGGGCCCAGTTTGGACATTTTCACTTAGAGGTGTACTCACTTTTGTTGCCATTGGTTTGGGCATTAATGACTATATGTTGAGTTCTTTTGAGAAGACAGTAAATTTACACTGCTATACAAGATGTACACTCACTACTTTACATTGTAGCAAAGTGTTACATGAAAAGATAGAATAAAATATTTACAAAAATGTGAGGGGTGTACTCACTTTTGTGAGATACTGTATATTGTAGAATTATTATTACCCGCATGACAGCAAATCTCTGAAGAAGGACTATTACCAGTCCGAAACATATTAGGTGTCTTCATTTGCATCAACAACAGCTAGCCCACCAGCATATCAAGGGCAGCGATTGTTTGCAACATACAATGTCTTGGGTATATCTTTCTATACTTGGGCTAAAATTATATATTGTTTTACACGTGTGCTTATTTATCTACTTTTAATGTGATCAAATAAAATAAAATAAAATTTTTAGTATATATTGGTCTGTCTATTCAAGTACATGAGGGGTTTTCTGTGCTACCAGCTCCAATTTTTTGTAATTCTCTCTCCAGCCCCCATTCACCTCCCACTATATTGCCCCCCACGCTGTGTACCAAGTGTGATATTGCTAGTTTCTCCTGCTCTGGTCCCCCAGCTCTGTTAATCCTCTGCCTCTCAGTCCTCTCTCTCCGGTCTCATCCCACCTTCTGCTATAGCGATCCCACGTTGCACGCCATGAACCGGAATTGACTACCGATGACATCTTTTGACCACTACGTTGGTTTCCCAATGTATTCTGCAACATTTCATACCTGCAATACCGCCAAAACAAAGCAAATCTAAAGCTGAATAAAAGCCTCTCAAAAGCTGCCAGTGCTGTTAGCAAGCTTTGCCATTGACTTATATGGAGGCTTTGAAGACAATTTGACACCAAGAAAGCGGAGCAAAGCTAAACAAATCAAACGCAACATGTAAACAGGACTGTAAGCTTACCATTTTAAAGTGACAGGTGCTTTGATTGGCTTTCAGAGTGCTTTAAAACAGTGTGTCCAATGCTTAATTTTGAAGCAAGTGTAAACAAGCCCTAAAGGTTTGTTCAAAGAGCTAGGTTAAAGCTGAAGTAAAGCCTGGTACACACAGGAAGTTTTTTTCTTTTTCATTCAACCCAGTAGGCTGAAAAAAAAACACTGAGGAGGTTGCTGTACTAACTATGCGATCTTAGTCCAGTGATCTCCCCCTCTGTGCTATTATGTCCTGACAAAGGGACTGCCCCCCTCACCAGAACACGCTGGTCAGCGCCATTGGCTTTAAGCACTGATCAGATGTCGATTGACTGCTGGTTTTCCACATGAGCTGCACACATGGGGCAAAAGTCAGCCGGTAACTGCCGCTAACTGATTGTGGCTAATTTTCAGCTTTGTGTACCTAGTCTAAGTCTTGTTAAAATGTTACCTCTCCCCTCCTTCTACCTATGCTGGATATGCTGGAATGGCTCCCCTGTGTCAGAGTGTGCTGGTCAAAGGGCCTGAATTCTTGGAGCTGTGACACCAGGTTTTCAGCATTCCCTCCCCTGCCGCAGCTGCTCACTGGCACAGGGGAGCTGCTGCTTTTGGATCATATGACCACACCAAAGTGGATGAAAGAAAAGGTATTTGCACTGCTTTCTTTTTTAAATGGTATGCAAAATATATATGAGAAGGAAGGAATGCAACATTTTCAACATAGACTTACTGTATATTTAGCCTATATTACCACTTTAACTTGAAAATGTGTCTGTGATTATTGCAATGCAGTCAAGTTGTAGGGAATATACAGTTGTGCTCATAAGTTTACACACCCTGGCAGAATTTATGATTTCTTGGCCATTTTTCAGAGAATATGAATAATAACACAAAAACTTTTCTTTCGCTCATGGTTAGTGTTTGGCTGAAGCAATTTATTATCAATCAACTGTGTTTACTCTTTTTAAATCATAATGACAACAGAAACTACCCAAATGACCCTGATCAATAGTTTACATACCCCAGTTCTTAATACCGTGTATTGCCCCCTTTAACATCAATGACAGCTTGAAGTCTTTTGTGGTATTTGTGGATGAGGCTCTTTATCTTTTCAGATGGTAAAACTGCCCATTCCTCTTGGCAAAAAGCCTCCAGTTCCTGGAAAATTCTTTTACTGTCTTGCATCAACTGCACATTTGAGATCTCCCCAGAGTGGCTCAATGATATTGAGGTCAGGAGACTGAGATGGCCACTCCAGAACCTTCACTTTATTCTGCTGTAGCCAATTGCAGGTCAATGTGGTCCTGTGTTTTGGATCATTGTCATGTTGGAATGTCCAAGTACATCCCATGTGCAGCTTCCTGGCTGATGAATGCAAATGTTACTCCAGTATTTTTTGATAACATACTGCATTCATCTTGCCATCAATTTTGGCCAAATTTCCTGTGCATTTGTAGCTCACACATCCCCAAAACATCAACAATCCACCTCTGTGTTTCGCAGGCCTTATTGACTCCTCTCCAAATGTAGTGTTTATGGTTGTGGCCAAAAAGTTCAATTTTGGTCTCATCATTCCAAATGACTTTGTGCTAGAAGGTTTGAGGCTTATCTCTGTGCTGTTTGGCGTATTGTAAGCAGGATACTTTGTGGCATTTGCATAGTAATGGCTTTCTTCTGGTGACTCGACCATGCAACCCATCTTTCTTCAAGTGCCTCCTTATTGTGCATCTTGAAACAGCCACACAACATGTCAAAGAGTCCTGTATTTCACCTGAAGTTATTTGTGGGTTTTTCTTTGCATCCCGAACAATTTTCCTGGCAGTTGTGGCTGAAATTGTAGTTGGTCTACCAGACCGTGGTTTGGTTTCAACAGAACCCCTCTGTCACGTACCTGGAGGACGAGTCTGACTTCTGCAGGGGTAACCTCTCTTGCGGCCCTGGTTCGAGAACCCCTAATAGAGCAAACAGGGAGTTCAGGAGCGCAGAGGGGCACGAGGGTTGGACAGGAACACTTGGTGGTGTGTGTAGGTCCACTGGGACTCGTGCAAGACAGCAGAGTGGTCGTACAGTCCGGGTCGGCAACAGGCGGGCTAGGAAGTACAAAAGGAGCAGGCAGGCGGATGGTCGGGTACAGGCAGAGTTCGTTAACAGGCTGACAGCAGAAGTGCAGAAGGATCAGACAATCGGGTGGTCGTAAGCAAGCCAAGGGTCGGTACAGGCGGAGTTCAGACAAGGTCGGGCAAGCCGGGTCACAGGAACAGGAGACAGGAACGGATAATCAGGCACAAGCTGCTCAGGAAGGATGGGTACACGTTGTAGATCCGACAGCATTTGCTACAGGAAGCAGGAAGTTTAAATAGAGCTGTTCCTCTAAGGATTAGAGGAAACAACAACCAAATGCTATTAACCCCCCGCACTCCGTCTTCTAACACCCTCATTTTCCCCTTTTTGATTAGAGTTTGAACACTGCTGATTGGCATTCTCAATTCCTTGAATATCTTTTTATATACCTTTCCTGTTTTATATAGTTCAACTACCTTTTCCCGCAGATCCTTTGACAATTCTTTTGCTTTCCCCATTACTCAGAATCCAGAAACGTCAGTGCAGCACTGGATAAAAGATGCAAGGGTCTGTCAGGAGTCCAGAAACGTATTGACCTTTTATACACACACACACTAATTACAAGCAAACAGATCACAGGTGACAATGGTTACCTTTAATAGCCATTCAAACCCCTTTGGGTCAACTTGTGTGCATGTTATCAGGCCAAAATCACCAGGGTATGTAAACTTTTGATCAGGGTCATTTGGGTAGTTTCTGTTGTCATTATGATTTAAAAAGAGTAAACACAGTTGATTGATAATACATTGCTTCAGCCAAACACTAACCATGAGTGAAAGAATTATTTTTGTGTTATCATTCATATTCTCTCAAAAATGACCAAGACATCATAAATTCTGCCAGGGTATGTAAACTTATGAGCACAACTGTAAGAGCTGTTGATTGTAGCACTAGGCAGGAAAGAGGGTGTTGAATTACCTTTTAGTGTTCTCTTTTTTGACCGGTTTTCAATGCAAAAGCACTTCTAGGCCACACAGATACAACTCACTCCTTTTAGATGGCCATGCTACTGTATAAACCACCTTACAGGTGTAATTTAGTAATCCCAGATCTTCATGGATTACAATGCTCTTTCCTCACTCCAAGCAAGGATCCAATGTCGAAGTGGAACTAAACTATCCACAATTGTGATTAAGGCCTAGTTCACCCAGATATATCTAGCATACACAAAAACCAAATGCCATCTTTGCTTACATGGAATGCAAAGGTGTTCCGCACATCTGCATGCAGACAGTCTCAATCATGTCAATTGGGACACATTGGCAGCACAGACACAGCCATGGTCCCAATTTGACATCTCTACAGGTGCAGGTGCGTGTCCCCAATTGCAGACAGTGTGTGTTTGGGGACATGTACATGTACAGTTGTAATATTAGGAATAGCTGCTGTGTCCATGCAGCCATTGCATCCCAACAGACATGAATGGGACTGCCTGCACATAAATGCAGGGACACATGTGCATCTAGTGAGAGCAAAGCTGGCCTTTCATATAGGTGTAAGCATACATACGCCCATGTGAATGAGGCCTAAATGTGGAAGAAGCAAAAAACTCACATACCATTGATTTTGGAGTGAGTGAGTGAGTAAGTGAAAGAATGAATGCATTTATAAGGTGGCTTATAGACTTTTTGATCTGAGTAATTTACCTCTGGCATGTTGCTAGCAATGAGTATATTGACCCCTGCTGATAAAATTATTAAAAAATAAAAAATAAGCCATTGGCTATTGTTTTTTATGCAGCCTGGCTGAATATGAGTAATAATTGGCAAGGCTTCAATTGAGATTTAAAGTGCTTGTAAACCCTTCCATATACTCTGTGATGTAAGTGACTGCCCTCGGGTAATATATAGAGATTAAACAAATCCTTCTACATAAGTTGTACCTGTTTTACTGCAGTCTTCTTTTCTCTACATCAATTAAAAGTCCAGGATTTATTCAGCTTGTCTGAGCTTTCAGAAAGTAAGGGTGGGGAGCTGAAATCACACTCGGCAGCTCTCAGTGAAAGCTGATTGGAGGGAAGGAACACACCCCTTTACACAGCACACGGGAACATAGCTGAGGCTGGCAATCACATGCTGTGTGCTGGTGCTCCCTCCCCTTTCACCTTTTTACCTCTTGGTGTCAGGAAAACTTTAGTGCCCTGGATTGAGACAAGTATACACTATAGAGCAGTGCTGGCGGACCTCGGTTTCCCAGATGTTTTGGAACTACATTTCCCATGATGCTCATGCACTCTGCAGAGTAGTTGAGCATCATGGGAATTGTAGTTCCAAAACATCTGGGTGCCAAGGTTTGCCATCACTGCTATAGAGGGATATTTGTTCATATTTTATGCCTGAGGTTTACAACAACTTTATGTGTTAGGGCTCAGATAAGGATTATATATTAGCATGTGCTTTTGTGTTAGGAATAGATTATAACTGGGAACATTTGGGGGACATTTTTATTATTTATTTTAAGCTTCAAAGCCTTGTTCCAGAGCTAATACACCTGGCTCCCATTGCCACAAAGTATAATTTTTTCTTCTTTTGTTAGGGGCAAGGAGCAGTGAAGGCCTTCATTCTCATATCACACCCAGTGTCATTGATCCCAGAAGACTAAGGGCATCCAGTGAGTGCAGGGCATCACCATGGTATGCTGCACTCACAGTGTATTGATTGCCTTTGTACATTGTGATCCATGTATATATGGATGTTGTGGTATTGGGGAGATTATACTCAAGTGATAGGTGCTTTTCCAATGAGTTGAGCCAGTCAAAACTGTATTTAAGGGCATGGCAGCCCACTCTTATTAAATAAAACAAAAAGTTCATATAGACATCATTTGCCCATGTAAGGGTTCTTCCACATCAATATGAACACACTAACATTTCGAGTCACCTGGCTCCCTTGTCGGCAGCACCACTGCTCTTCTTACCAGTCCCTTTGACTGTGTTGTACAGTCCCAGTGGTTCCCCTGTCTCTCTTAGTATTTAGTCACAGCGCCCTGCTGCATAGCCTAATCCTGGCTTCTGGATTGGGGTTCTCTTGACACCTCAATATGAGCCCACTGGACTCTTGGAATGAGACCCCCTGTCTCCTGGCTGGGGCACCCCTGACCCCTGGGTGAGACCTCCCGTTTCTTGGTCCCTGGCTGGGGCTCCTCTGTCCCCTGAATGAGACCCTTTGTCTCTCACACTGGGAGCTGTCTCCAAACTGGGAGCTCTTAGCTATCCTCAGGCTTGATTATATAAGTATATACAGATCTGTGTCCTGCAGGCACCTGGTAAAATTCGGACACAGGATTGAAAATTCTGATCCAGAACTACAGAATCCAAAGAAAGCCAAAAACACAGCTTTCTCCACTTGGAGCGATTGCCTGTAACCTCACGTTAACCCTTAATGAGAATCCTGTGTCACATTCTTATCAATTTCCACAGTAGCTGGGTCTCGGTCTGTCACAACATATATATATATATATATATATATATAGAGAGAGAGAGAGAGAGAGAGAGAGAGAGAGAGAGAGAGAGAGAGAGAGAGAGAGAGCAATGAGTACAATAAAAGCAATGAAAGAAAGCATACCCGGAGGTTATCCCTGTAGCAGAGTGCCCATTTACTTACCATTCTCAAATGTGGGTGCCGGTCCCTTTAACTCTATTTCCCATAACTCCCTAAAATCCTGGGCCTAGTAAGTATGAATTCCTCTGCTTCCCTCCCTCAGCAGCTAAGAAAGGCCAAATCTGCTGAAGCGGAGGTAGCTGGGAAAGAGATCTTCAGCCAGATGAGAGGCCTACCACTATCTGAACTGGCATGCAAGCAGCACACAGCTTCTTCAGAAGACCTAGCTACTGGGGGGGGGGCAGCTCCCCAAATGCTAGCAGAGTACTCTACTTCCAGCGGGGTGACAGTTTATTCTTGGATCCCTCTAGCTGCTCACTTGTGTTACCAGAGCTACCCTTAACTTGACTGTGAGGGACATATTTCATGAGGACAGGTGCATCTCATAAAATTAGAATATCATCAAAAAGTTAATTTATTTCAGTAATTATATTCAAAAAGTGAAAATTATATATTTTATATAGATGTGTTACACACAGAGTGATATATTTCTAGCATTTCTTTCTTTTAATTTTGATGATTATGGCTTACAACTAGTGAAAACCCAAAATTCAGAATCTCAGAAAATTTAAATATTACATAAGACCAATAAAAAAAAGGATTTTTTAATACAGAAATGTTGGCTTACTGAAAAGGTATGTCCAGGTACAGTATAATATGCACTCAATACTTGGTCAAGGCTCCTATTGCATGAATTACTGCATCAATATGGTGTGGCATGGAGGCGATCAGCCTGTGGCACTGCTGAGATGTTATGGAAGCCCAGGTTGCTTTGATAGCGGCCTTCAACTCGTCTGCATTGTTGAGTCTGGTGTCTCTCATCTTCCTCTTGATAATACCCCACAGATTCTCAATGGGGTTTAGGTCAGGCGAGTTTGCTGGCCAATCAACCACAGTGATACCATGATAATTAAACCAGGTATTGGTACTTTTGGCATTGTGGGAAGGTGCCAAGTCCTGCTGGAAAATTAAATCATGAATGAAAAAATGAAATAAAGTGCTCTAGAATTTCCTGGTAGAGGGCTGTGCTGACTTTGGACTGGATAAAACACAGTGGACCAACACCAACAATGACATGGCTCCCCAAAACATCACTGACTGTGGAAACTTCACACTGGACCTAATGCAACTTGAATTCTGTGCATCTCCACTCATCTTCCACACTCTGGGACCTTGATTTTGAAATGAAATGCAAAATTTTCCACAGTCCGTGATGATTTGGGGAGCCATGTCATCTGCTGGTAGTTCTTTTACAAAGTGATTGTCATGGTCCTGGTGGTGGAGTCTGTCTTGTGCAGGGAACAACCGCTCTTGTGCACCCAATTCAAGGACCTCTGGTAGAGTAGACGGAAGTCCAAGACTGAAGGATGGCACCAGGGCTGGATGGTCACTGGTGATGCTGTGATGATCCAGGTGGTCGTGCTGGCTGGGTCGGCAACAGGCAGGCAGTGCGGTACAGATGGGTCAGGCAGAAGGGTGGTCAAGTCCAAGCAAGGTTCGTTATCAGGCGGGCAGCAGACAATCGGAGGGTTGTAGATAGCCGGGGTTGGTGCAGGCAGTGGATCAGCAGGTCAGGTCAAGCCGGGTCAAACAGGAAGCATAGTACAGGAACAGAGGGTTTGAGCTGGGGCTCACAGGTCACAGATGCTGTAGAACGGACAGCACTTGCTGCTGGGAGCAGAGGGTTTAAATAGCACCGCACCACTGCGGAAATGGCCAGAAAGCATCTGGGCTGATGCTTTTTCCTAACAGTGATGCTATTACTGCATCAAATTCAAAATAATTACCTCCAGTCCGCAGAGAAGGAGGAAGATCTAGTTCAAATGCCACCCTGTTGATCTTCTTAATTGAAAATGGCCCCATGAATCTTGGGCCCAGTTTCTTTGAAGGGAAAGCCAGTTTAAGAACCCTGGTGGATAGCCAGACACAATCACCTGGTTGGAGCTCTAACTCCCCCGCCTTCTCTTGTCATAAGCCTCCTTGTTTAGTTCCTGAGTCCTGGATAGGGTCTCCTGTAGGATCTTACTGTTAGACTGAAGAAAGCTCGTAATATCCTGTGCTGCAGGGACGGTGCTTTCGAGATTCAGCTCAGGCAGGAATGTGGGATGAAACCCATAATTGGCCCAGAATGGGGACTGCTGGGTGGCTGAGTGGATGGTGTTGTTGTAGGCAAATTCGGCCAATGGTAGCAGTGCAACCCAATCGTTTTGAGAGAACGACGAAAAACAGCGCAGGCACTGTTCCAAAGTCTGGTTCATTCTCTCTGTCTGGCCATTAGTCTGTGGGTGGTAGGCAGATGAGAATGCAAGTTCTATCTCCAACTCTGCACACAGAGCCCTCCAGAATCTGGACGTAAATTGGACCCCACGGTCCTATACAATGTTACTTGGTATTCCATGGAGCCGGACTATTTCTTTGATGAAGATATTGGCCGTTTCGGCCACTGTGGGGGTCCCTTTCATGGGTAGGAAATGTGCCATCTTCGTCATTCGGCCTACAACCACGAAGATGGTAGAGTAACCCTCTGACGGGGGCAATTCCACAATGAAGTCCATCACCAGTTGCGACCACGGGTGCTCAGGTACTGGAAGAGGGTTCAGGAGGCCCCAGGCTTTGGTCCTATCTGTTTTATTCTGGGCACAGATGGGGCAGGCACTGACGTATCTTTTACAGTCCTCTGTGATGTTCCGCCACCAGAACGACCGAGAGAGAAGCTCGGCTGTTTTTCGTGAGCCAAAATGTCCGGCCAATTTATGGTCGTGACAAAGGCCTAAGATCCTGAGGCGCAGGCTCACTGGAATGAACACTCAAGTCCGAACCACCATAGGCCGTCTCTGACAGTCAGTCTGTTGTCGCTGACGTTAGTGGAACCGGCCAGGGCTTGACGTATTTGAGAGAGCACATCCTCATTGGTCAGGAGAAAGTTACATGCCTGGAGTATGGTGTCAGGTAGGGCAGCATTTCCTGGCTCCGAGAACATCCTGGAGAGGGCATCAGGCTTGCCGTTTTTTGATCCTGGACGATAGGTCAGATGAAAATGGAACCTGAAGAAAAAGAGTGTCCAGCGGGCCTGCAGGGGTATAAGTCTCTTGGCCGTTCTGAGATACTCCAGGTTCTTATGGTCAGTGAAGATGAGAATAGGGTGTGAGGCTCCCTCAAGCAGGTACCGCCATTCCTCCAGAGCCGACTTAATGGCCAACAGTTCCCTATCTCCCACGTCATAGTTCTGTTGCCGTCAACTTGTGGGAAAAGAAAGCTACTGGGTGAAGCAAGGCCTTGACACCTTGGCTCTGAGATAGGATGGCCCCCACTGCAGTTTCCAAAGCGTCCACTTCAAGGACATACGGTAATGCTGGGTCTGGATGCTTCAGAATGGGAGCGGAGGTGAACAGGGATTTGAGTTTCTGGAAAGCGGCTTTAGCCTCAGGAGACCAACGGAACAGGATGTTCTGTTTGGACAACTGCGTGATGGGTTCCATATGAATGCCCGTAGTGGAGATGATCAGTCCCAGGAAGTGCATGCTAGGCTGCTCAAAGGAGCACTTTTCCGCTTTGGCGTACAGGCCATGTTGCCGGAGCCGACCCAGAACTTTGGTGACATGCGTACGGTGTTCTTCGAGGGAAGCAGAGAAAATCAGGATGTCATCCAAATAAATGATCACGAAGAGGTCAAGGAAGTCCCAGAACACATCATTTACAAAGTGTTGAAATGTTGCCGGGGCGTTGCACAGACCAAAGGGCATCACCAGGTACTCATAATGACCAAAGCGGGTGCGGAACACTGTTTTCCACTCGATCAAGCTCCACTTTTCCACACAGATCAAGCTTGGTGAAGATGGTGGCTGCTCCTAACCTCTGAAATAGTTCCGGGACTAAAGGCAGAGGGTACCGGTTTTTAATGGTCACCCGGTTAAGTTCCCGGTAATCTATGCACGGCCTGAGCGAGTCTCAGCGGCCAAGGTCTTGGGTATCCCCACTCATGCCAGCTCATTTTTTAAGGGTCCCGATAGTCCCATACGGAACTGAAACAGGAGAGCGACACTGCCCCAGGCTGTATCTGCGTTTCAGCGCCGGAACTCAGCGGCATAGTCCTCCACAGGACGGCGACCCTGCTAGAGCGTATACAGGGTGGCCTCTGCTGTGGCAGCCTGGTGGGGATCCTCGTACAGTTTGAAAAAATGTGGCCACAGTGGCGATTTCAGGAACGTTCTGCTCCCACAATCTAAGGGCCCATGCCTGGGGTGTTGTGTAATATTTCAAATACATATACATACACACAGTTTTTTTTAATATGTACATAGGTATTTACTGTAGGCCATGGATTAAGTTTAAGACAAGCTGCATTACATATCAAAGGCCCACAGTTGTTTGCAGGGGGTTGTGGAATGTAGATTGGGTGGTCATACTTCAAAGGAATAGTACAAAAAGTATTTATTTAATTAGCCTTGAGGGGGTTCATTGTGACTTGTTTATCTGGTAAACACTAATGTGAGGTTAGGAGAACCCCCCCCCCCCCACCCAGTGTGAGACTAACACTTAAAAAGTGGACATTCAAGCTAGCAGTGTCTCCCTGTCAGTTCACTTTCTCTCTCCATGAACATGAGGGCACGGTTGGAATGGGACTCTGAATATGTAATATTTACCCTGTTGGATTTTGATCATCTGGTGCAAGTATTATGAACTTTGTTCTTTCTGTCTGAAGTCAATAAATGCTACTCTCTGGAAGAACCGACTGAGTGCTGTGGAAACCATTATAATATTAACTAAATAATAACATTCATTCTTCCACTACTACATTCATCCATCACTACATCACTACATTGGTACCGTGCCCTCATGTTCATGGAGAGAGAAAGTGAACTGACAGGGAGACACTGCTAGCTTGAATGTCCACTTTTTAAGTGTTAGTCTCACGCTGTGTGGGGGGGGGGTTTCTCCTCACCTCACATTAGTCACATAAGTTGTAGATAGCCGGGGTGGGTGCAGGCAGCGGTCAAGCCGGGTCAAACAGGAAGCAGAGTAGTACAGGAACAGAGGGTTTGAGCTGGGGCTCACAGGTCACAGACGCTGTAGAATGGGCCGCACTTGCGGCTGGGAGCAGAGGGTTTAAATAGCTCCCTTTGGCACCGCTTTCGACACGTGCGCGCACACGGACATGCACGAACGTGCACAAGCGCGCGCACCACCGCGGAAACGGCCAGATAGCATCAGGACTGATGCTTTTTCCTAACAGTGATGCTATTACTGCATCAGATTCAAAATAATTACCTCCAGTTCATAGATAAAAACTGTAGGTAATTAAGACCAACTCAGAGGAGGTGGAGTGCCTATCTTTGTATGCTGTGTAGCAGGCGGCATATTTGCCATGCCACCTCCTCCCCCACCAATTACTTCACAGCCTACAGCCTCTGACCAACCAATGATGCTGACAGCGAGCAGACTCTGATGGGGAGCTGAGACACAGGTTCTTCATCAAGTCCAGTCTCTCCTTGTGATTGACAGCAGGAAATGGGTGGATTCTTTAGCCAATAACAGGCTGTCTATTGGCTTTGGATCTGCTCACTGTCTGCTTTCAATCACAAAGGAATTGAACCTGATTGGGGGGGGGGGGGGACTAGTATCTGTGAATACCCATTAGGTCAGCTTTAAAAATTCTTATGCAAAAGGCCAAAAAATGTGGGGAATATGGGTACTCTGACACCTCATTTGCTCCTTGGATTTATGGGTACCACATTCTCCATTATATTAAAGACTTTTATTTAATCATTTTAAAATCTTAAAAACTGAGAGGTTTGACCTCGCAATTTATTGTACACAGGTATCATCCCTAAACACACAAAGTTGTTTGACCCCCGAATACAAATAGATGAAAAAGTGGGGTCTTAATGCGTTTCACAGGTCAACAATTTGTTTATACCTGTAACAGAGAAAAAAAGCTAATATTTCTTCCTGAAAATACCTAGTATTTAGAATGGCATCTCCATTTTTGAAAATGTGCCACCACAGATAGTAAGCAATTGTGCTGCAAGTTGGAAAATGACTTCCTAAGCTACTCCTAGACTTGCCAGGCTTTACAAGTTTGTTACACAATTGCAGCCGCATTGCATGACTCCAGATCAACTTTCTGCAAACATTCTACAAGTCTGCTGCAAGTTTTGGTTCAGTTATGTTGTGCAATAGTCATCACACCACAGGGGTCACTGTGGCTGAATTTTAATGCTGTAGACTTGCAGAGCTCTTGCTGTAGACTCACAAGTCCAACTTTGCTCTTGATAGAGACTTGCCATGCAAATTTGCTACAAATTGGAAAGGTCTTAACTAGAACTTGTGCTTCAAGTGTTCTGCAAGTGTACAGCTTGCCAGTGAAAATGTGCAGCAAGTTAACAGACTTACAATTTAACACTGCCACAAATTTGTGGCAAGTTATTCTTGCTATCTGGGACCTACCACAGGAAATAACACGTGCATTTTGTTAAAACAAAATCACATAGGAGAGCAGATTCCATGCACGAGTGGAACCCAGGATAGATGCCTTATTGATGGAGGAAAAGAAAGGATCCCACAGGAGCAAATTGTGTAGCAGCAAGTTTTTATATGATTCACTGTAATAAAATGTAAATAATTTTGATTTAACGTTACTATGTTTTAAACCTTTACCTTTCGCAGTCAATCATCAATCATGGGCTATTAATATTGTTACTAACATCACTCCCATGACTCAAAGGACCTCAAAGATGATACCCTTAGTTCAAAATAATATTATACAGTCCTCAAGGGATCTTTTCCAGTAGGAAAATATGGTAGTGGATTATATATATTTTGTCATTAGGCAATCTAGGGGATATATTTTAAACAAAAACAATGCTATTTATACAAATCCCTGTTTTGCTTTTTCAACCACTTCAGCCCCGGAAGGATTTCCCAGGTTAGGACCAAAGCACTTTTTGTGATTCGGCACTGCGTCGCTTTAACTGACAATTGCGCGGTCGTGCGACATTGTACCCAAACGAAATTTGCGTCCTTTTTTACCACAAATAGAGCTTTCTTTTGGTGGCATTTGATCGCCTCTGCGTCATTTCTGATCACCGCTATAAACAAAAGAAGAGCGACAATTTTGCAAAAAAAATAGTTTTTCTTACTTTTTGCTAAAATACAAATCCAAAAAAAAAATATAAAAACATTTTTTTAATCGGTTTTGGCCGATTTATATTCTTCCTCATATTTTTGGTAAAAAAAAATCGCAATCAGCGTTTATTGATTGGGTTGCGCAAAAGTGGCTGCGTTTATGCTGATGATGAGAATTCATTTCTGGGTTTTTTATTTATTTATTTTTTTTACTAGTAATGGCGGCGATCTGCAATTTCTAGCGGTACTGCAATATTGGGGCGGACATGTCGGACCATTTTGACACTTTTTTGGGACCAATGACATTTATACAGCGATTAGAAATTTAAATATCCACTGATTACTGTATAAATGTCACTGGCATTGAAGGGGTTAACCTGCAGGGGGGGTGATCTAGGGGTTAACTGTGTTCCCTGGGTGTGTTCTAACTGTGGGGGGGCTGGGCTACCATGGGCATAAGAGATCTAACTGATCCCAGTGACAGGGATCAGTAGATCTCCTATGCCCCCACTAACAGAGCAGGGAACCACCGTGTTTACATCAGCTTCCATGGTCGGAATGTTTATAGGAGGATCAGTCCTTCTAAAGAGGTTTTTTACACTATTGGAGGCTTTCTCTTCCTTTGGACCTGTATCGATATATCTGTGGCTGGAAGACCTGGAGGTGATTGATCTCATTAATCGTTGGCCCCATTTATATGGAGTGACATCTGGCCGTCATACCAAGGGACCGAATGACAGCTGCCGGTCTTACAAGTAAGACGAATCATTATCCATATTGCTTGTCGTCTAAGGAGTGTGTGACGTTTGCCTGAATTCCAGTGGTCTGAAGCCTTATTGATATATTTTTGGCATAAATATATCTTACCTCTGGTAAGCCTTTTATCTATAAGTGATTGGATCCTCCCTGATGGCACATGTTCCAATTTCCTAGCTGCACTGTTGGGCACTATTTCAAGTTACGTTTGATGAACTTTGAGGGCGTTTAACACATGATCGGATAAAGACTTTCACTACTCTTCATATTGTTTTTTATCTTCACTATCTAATCATTGCACTTTGGATTATTTTTGTGGATTTTTAAATTTCCACAAATTGCACTTTTACACATTTGGGTTAGATTTAACTGTTTATACACTATTTATTGAGCGCTATATTATTTATTTATATGTTGATTATTAACTACAAGTTTAGTCGTAGTGTGGCTGCTTATCTACCTTTCATCTTACTTTGAGCGCAGTATTCACATACAAGTATTTACATCAGTGGTTCCCCGTTCTTTTGCTGTGGCCGCTCATCGCGGCTCGCCGGCGGACATCGGGTCTGCCCGAGCCGTGGGCACACTCCTCAGGAGTACTGTGCGCGCGCGCCCCCTAGCGGCCACCCGCAGATCGCCGATTATTTACCGTGATTCGCGGGACACATCCACACTGCCGCCGTGAATATACGCGGAAGTGGTTAAGGTACTTACAATTCTTGGCTACTGCGCTGTCTGTGTGACAGCTGTAGTGGCATGAGGAGGCTTGGATGCACTGAGGATGGAGTGTCCCAGATTCATGTACTTGTTTACAATAGGTACATTCATTTTTGACTTGCACCAATATTTGTCATGCAGGGATGTGTTGGAATACTAAAGCGTGTGTTATGCTATGAATTCCCCTGTCTGTTGTTATAGAGCAGTGGTAGGCAACCTTAGAGAGGTGGAGATTTACCTAAACAATATGAGAGGAGTCAAAGATCAACGGGCATAGCGTCACCCAATGTAGCCTCCTCATGCACCTCATTTAAACCTATAATTGCTATAATAGAGTTGTATAGGTACTATGCTATGCAACCACATGATATCCTGATTGAGTTACAGGGACATCGCTATAAAGAGTCCATGTTTGTGCAGCTTACATTATTCTGCAGTGTATTCATGTTTTTTTGCCATCTTGAACCTGTTTTGCATTATTGCTTCTAACTTTGCACCTGTTTGGCAACCTGTAAGTTACAGTTACTACTCTACTCTGCTGAAACACCATCCTTTCTTAAAATTTCAGTATTATACAAAGAGACCGGATTCGATTGAGGCAGCTGTAGGCCCATACATGTGCCTGTAATCTAAAATAAAAAAGACAAAATAGAATTAAAACGGAGGTCTGAGTTTGCATATATCTGTTAGACACTGTATTACAGATATGCAACAATATATTATGCTCATGATGTGTTAGGAATAATTCCTACTTGGTTTCAAAGACTCTTTTTTAAGTATTTTAAGAGTTTCAGGGCTGCCCTTACTGTTCTCAAAACATAAAGCTACACTATCTTAGCACTTTGTGCATCCTATCTGCATTGCCCTTTCCTCAAAGGCACAATTGACTCAAGTTAAGTATTGAAATGACATGGAGTCAGAGACATAAGGCTGTTCCTTTTCAAACTACTGTAAATTTGTTGGATATAAAGAGCTTTATGTAGTGATCAAAATTAAAACAGTGCAGAAACATGGCTAAAATATGTTTCATAGGAACTCCACTTCTTAAGGCTGGATTTCATAGTAATAAAATAGCTAAGACCAGGGCAATCCTTCAGATAAGTCAGATAAGGAATTTTGGGAAATCAAGTACTCTAACTGAAACAAGTAGGAACAGTCAGAGAAAGGTTCTAATTAAAATAAGTCCTTTGTTTATAACCTGGCAACATAACAGACAGTTGATTGCAAACTTTATGGCCATAAGGATCCTTTGTTTAGCAGGTACATGAATGATTAAGAAACATAAAGCAGATGCAAACCCCAAGGCTACTTTCACATGAGTGGTCAGGGGGAGGTAAAAACAGGTGAATGGCTGAGCTGCCTTTTTTCCGCAACACCCCTCATCCCCCAGTTACGCATCTAAAGGGTAAACTACAGTCAGTGGAAGCTGTTCACATGCAGTGACTGCAATACTTTGCGTTGCAGCTCCAGTAAATTTAATGCAGCATGACCAGTTAACACGCGGCACCACCTGTCAAATTCGGCCATTCAAATCAGTGGGGCTGCACTGAGGTGCATTAACCCAATTATAAAATAAAAAAAAAAATGCATGTGGCATTTAAGTACTGGTCCAAACTTGCGATACCTATGATAATGGTCAGATCCTGGGTTTGAGGTAAGTGATTGGTTTAAAAAAATAGGCAGGAAAGTACAAGCTGGAGCAGGTGTCAGCTAGATTCTACTTAGGAGTTGTCTCTGGAGGCTGGAAGATGGCATAGCACATAGGATGGAGCCCTTTGAACCCAGTCTTCTAGAATTTAAATTACTGCAGAAGAGAAGGAGGAGAAGATCTCCAGTGGTCCCTTTAAAGGAAATTGCTGGATAAATTCACAGATGCTGATACCCCGAAGAAGTTCCGTTTATCCAAGGCACTAATCATGGAGTTCTATACCCAACTCATAGGGAACCTTGAGCCCTCAACCCAGAGCAGCCATGCCATACCAGCCATGATTAAATTGTTGGCTGCCTTACACTTTTACACTTACACAAGCGAGATGCTTGCCAAAACTTACCGAACAGTTTTATGCGGTTTGTGGCATAATTCGGAAATATAACGGATGGAAAATTTTAAGGAGCCTTTCTTTGTGAATTACACCATTTTTCATTTTTTTTCAAATGATGTGCTTTATTTTACCGCATACTTGGATTCTGTAAAATATTGTTTAGTGAATTGTGCCTACTGTGAAACTAGCCAAATTACATTTAATTTTCTAAAGCCCTGTGTCTCAAATAGCTGCCTTTTTGGTAAAGTATTTGCTTTCCTTTTTTGTTTATCCTTTTATGTTTTTAATAATTGAAATCAGTTGCTGCCGGTCTTTCTGTTTATATGCTTGCACCCCTGCAAAAGCTGCATGGTATTTCTCAGGAAAGGGTCCCTGAAAGGTACAACAATGAAAAATGCTTGTAATCTCCATCACAAGCCCATATGACATGATAACAATGTAGAACAATTGGTAGACAAGGACAGACTGTTCTCACCCCATAACAGTAACCTTCATGGCAGGATCACCTGGTATATTTTAATAAAAGTGGCAGATTTGATAATATTAAAATGATATTTGCATTTCCATTAATATGTTAAATCTTATATGAGATTTAAGAGTTGAGTTTACATGTTTTAATGCAAAGGATATTTAAAAATATTTATCTTTAACCACCTTGTAACCGCTGCAGATATACTGTGGCAAGGAGGCTCTATTGCGCGAATTGCTGTACTGGTACAGCACTTCATGTTATAGATACACCGGGCGTGTATGGAGCAGGTGCGAGTGGCTGGCAGCCGCGATGTCCGCTGGTCACCCTAATTCGCTCCACAGAGAGGCAGAATGGGGATCTGCCTATGTAAACAAGGCGGATCCCCGTTCTGATAGGGGAGTAGAGAGAGATCATCTGTTCCTAGTAATCAGGAACAGGGATCTCTCTGTACTCCCAGTCAGTCCACTCCCCCCCCCACAGTTAGAAAGCACCTCCCTAGGACACACTTAACCCTTTGATCACCCCTGGTGTTAACCCCTTCCCTGCCAGTGTCATTTATACAGGGATCAGTGCATTTTTATAGTACTGATCACTGTATTGCAAAAGTTTGCGCAAACCAATCAATATATGCTTATTGGGATATGTATTATAGCAAAAAGTAAAAAATATTGTTTTTTTCCCAAAATTGATGGTCTTTTTTTCTTTATAGCGCAAAAATAAAAACCATAGAAAAGAAAGCTCTATTTGTGGGGGGAAAAAAAAGACATCAATTTTATTTGGGTACAGTGTCGCATGCCTGTGCAATTGTCGGTTAAAGTAACGCAGTGCCATATTGCAAGAAATGACCTGGTCATTAACCACTTGCCGACGGCTGATCGGCATTTGACGGCGACAGAGTGGCTCTGTAACGCGGATCGCCGTCATATGACGGCGGCCGCGAGATCGCGCCCAGTGAGCGCGCGCGTGCCACCCGCAATGCCGCCCCCCCGGAGTGAAAGAACGGAGGTCCGTGTAAGTAAACACGGACCTCTGTTCTGTGAGGGGGGAAGGGCTGTGATCACAGCCTTCCTCTACACAGAAGCTGTGATCGTTTCCCTTCCCCAGCTAGGGCAGTCCCCCCACAGTTAGAACATGCCCAGGGAACACTGTTAACCCTTAGAGCGCCGCCTGCAGGTTAACCCCTTCACTGCCAATGGCATTTACACAGTAATCAGTGCATTTTTATAGCACTGATCGCTGTATAAATGCCAATGGTCCCAAAAAAGTGTCAAAATGTTCCGACATGTCCGTTGAAATATCACAGTACCGCGAAAAATCGCAGATCGCCGCCATTACTAGTAAAAAATAAAAAATAAATAAAAACTCCAGAAATGAATTCTCATCATCCGTAAACGCAACCACTTTTGCGCAAACCAATCAATAAACGCTGATTGCGATTTTTTTTATTACAAATATGAGGAAGAGTATAAATCGGCCAAAACCGATGAAAAAAAATGTTTTTTTTTTTTTTTTTTTTGGATTTGTATTTTAGCAAAAAGTAAGAAATTTGGGTTTTCTTGCAAAATTGTCGCTCTTCTTTTGTTTATAGCGGCGATCAGAAATGACGCAGCGGTGATCAAATACCACCAAAAGAAAGCTCTATTTGTGGGAAAAAAAGGACGCAAATTTTGATTGGGTACAACGTCGCACGACCGCGCAATTGTCAGTTAAAGCGACGCAGTGCTGAATCGCAAAAAGGGCTCTGGTCCTAAAGTGTGAAATCCTTCCGGGGCTGAAGTGGTTAAAAGGTAAATCCTTCTGGGGCTGAAGTGGTTAAATACTGTATAAACACACACATAAAGAAAATGTTTGTTAAAATAAATAAAGGGTGTACCTGACACATGAGTCTAAGGTTATTTTCATATGTGAGCAGATCCCCTGCTGAACCAGAGCCAAACAGGATGAGGTCAGTTTTTTTCACGTCTGTGCCCATTCATTTTGTGGCCAGTGGACACAAGCAGACCCATGACAACTCTATGGGCAGCCTGGTGTAAACAGACTCTATTGTCTATTTACATCAGGCTACCTCCAATTCATCAAGTTTAGGCCTGCAAAAACAGAAAAAGACGCAGAGGTAGTCGGATGTACTGTAAATAGACACAAGACTTTTTACATGCAGCTGTCTATAGGGCTGCATGGACCTTCTGTTCAGGTCCACCTAAAAAAAACGACAGGCAGACCTGATAATAAAACAAAAACAGGATTTTTTGCTGTCCTTTTAAAAATAAACAGTGCAAAAAAGTATATAAAGACAAACCATAAAATGATCTTTATAGGTAACTTCACAAGTGCAACTATATAATAAGCAATAATCAAAAAAATCTTTTAAAGTCCACATGTGTCCATCAGCATGTAAATTGTATTGATCCATGTGCTGCTTCAGTGTTCCACCACCACAGACTGACACATAAACCTGCTTACAAGATGGTTAGGCCCCAGTTGAAAAGAGGTTTAACAACGCTCAGATCATGCCAGGAATGCCAATGGATACAGCACAGGAACTCCTTTGCCATTTACAAGCCAGAATGCCTCAAAGTTCCATCAGTCACACAAAGAAAGAACACAGGGACTCTCATAATGTAATATTGTAATCTAATAATTGATTTTTTAAAAAGAGAGATCTACTTACAAAATGTTGCAGTAAAGACAAGTTTGAAACAGCACGTCGCCATACTTAGTGAGTGTAATGACATCAGCGCTAGCTCCACTGATGTGTTTCATCACAAGGGACATTGTCAAGGGGCGGGTGAATAGCACTGGCAGTACACAGTAAATGTTAAACTTATAGATATTGAGAGAGGCCATTCCTTTAATCCGTTTCTGACATAAAATTATATAAAATATTTAAAAAGAGGGGACTAACCACCCACTAAAAATCACCACAAGGTCACATCTAAAAATATATTTTATATAAAAAAAAAACTTTATTAGGAAATGAATCTATTGCCAAAGATTCCCAGAAACAGCACTATCTTAGGGTCAAAAATACATATAACATCAAGATTTCCAAAATGTTCTTAAAGAAAAATATACTGTATATATTATGCAAAGGATAAAACATATAAAAATATAAATAGTATTATTAATACACAAAGTATAAAAAAAAATACACAGAATCTAATATTTAATGAAGGCACTATGAACAATTATTTATGAAACAATTTAGGTCCCATTCTACATTTAATCTGAATGGACAATAATATTTCATTTCAAAAATCCACCGTGTTTCTAGACGTGAAATCTCCCTTTTACTGTTATTACAACGCCAATGAGGCATTCATTTATTTATACCTGCTAATTTCAAACACTCTGGATTTTTGGAGTGGTAAGAGGCAAAGTGCCTAAAGAGACTATGTTCCTGTAAGACCTTTCTTATGTTGACTATGTGTTCAGCAATCCTAACTAGCAGGGCCCATGTGGTTCTATCAATATATTGTAGGCCACATGGGCACTGCAGGAGGTAATGCATTCCTTAATATTGTAAACCTTTTTTAGCTGTCTCAGAAGAAAATACTTTAGCCCTAACTCTATTCTGATTTATGAATGAACGCTAGAAAACGTGGTAAGGAAAAAACACTCAAACCTACTGTCTCCTTCTTTTCTTTGTTAGATTTGTAATAGACTGCCCCAACCCAAGTGAGAGATGGATTGTGTATTTTCACCTTGAACCTGTTTATCATATCCCTTGGCCACAAATCTCTATTTTACTACATCAGCGTCTAATTAAAAGTCACATTACCCTTCCAAAGCAGAAGGGTCAGCATCTGGCAGAAGGATATGGCATTTCTTTGGATATTTTTATATGCCATTGTGTATGAGGCTATATAGTGTTGTTCCTATATAAATAAATAAATAAAATAACATGTGGAATATGGAGCACAGATATTTACATGCGATAAAAAGGACTTTTGTAAAAGGTAAAAATACAGGCAACTATGTATGGTAAAATGGTAGGAGGTCCCATGTATAATGAAAGGTTAGAGAAACCTGGCTTATTTTTTTAAGACAAGTTAAATTGGTATAATTATTAGGTATGAATATATTTAGATCCAATAAATAAATATATCCTTTTACCATGTATATATAAGAGCAATATAAAGATCATAAAAAAGAGAATTAGTTGTTAAATATCAAATAGAATATCTCTCCCTATTGTTCCACAATACTGATAAATGGAAAACAATGGACTTGCACACCATTAGTGCATTCGATGTTTCAATGCTAATGTAACCAAAGGACAACAGAGTGTGTATATATATATATATATATAGCAAAGTGGCCACAGTATACATAAACAAAGCTGTGCATATATGTCAGAGAAGATCGGTGCTTTCTGTGGACTTTGGCGCCGGTGCGCGTGTCTGTGCCCCCTTTTGCGCGAGCGCCCGTGCGTGTTCATGCGCAACTGTGCGTGCCTGTGCACGCGCCGGATATGGCACTAAACAGCGTTACTTAAGCCTCCAGTGCCCTGCAGCAAGTGCTGTCCGATCTACAGCATTTAGTGTGTGTTTCCGAGCTACCTGTGATCTGATTATCTGTTCCTGTGACCCAGCTTGCCTTGACCATGCTAATCTCTGCCTGCACTGAACCCCGGCTTACCCACAACAACTCTCTGCCTGATCCTACTGTACCTCGCTGCCTGCCTGTTGATGACCCTGCCTGCACCTGACCATCCTCCTGCTTGCTCCTCCTGTACTGCACCGCCACCCCGTTAATGTCCCAGCCTGTACCACTATGCTCTAGTGCGCAAGTGCTTCAACGGACCTGCTACTTCCACTGGTGACCCAGTCCGACCCTCGTGCCATTATGCACTCCCGAGCCACCTGTCTGCTCTACCAGGGACTCCCGAATCAGGATAGTAAGAGAGGTTGCCCGGTGCATAAGTCAGACTCTACCACCAAGTACGTGACAGTATCGGACAGCCATGTCCGAGTCTGCGCGGGGGCCCTCTCCTACGAATGAACTATGTACACACTTGGCTGGCCTTACTCAGGCGGTGAAGGCTCTTCAAGATGATTACATCCGGCTGGAAGGTCGAGTCCTGGAGCTCACCGCACCACCCGTATCCGGATCTGACCTGCTTCCTAGTCACACCCTCACCACTCTGCATACGTAACCCGAGGTACCTCTACCTGAACGGTTCGCAGGGGACCGTAAGAAATTCCGGGCTTTCCTCAATTCATGCAAAGTGGGACTGGTCATCTCCCTCCTCCAGGATGAGCCCCATGCCTGGGCTCATCGGCTACTTGAGCAGAAGACCCCAGAGACCACCAACCTTGCATGCTTCTTCCTGGCCATGGCGCGATTATATGAGGACCCGCACCTAGCCACCACAGCAGAAGCTGAGCTCCATGCGCTCCAGCACATGATGCGATCCTGCCCAGCCAAGCGAGGTAAGGGCCCCTACCCCATCAAGGGGGAGGTTCTGTCCCTGCCAAGCCCTAAGACCCACTTGGTGCTCCACGTCACTCTGCAGCTACCCGACGGAGACATCCCGGTCCGGGCAATTATAGACTCTGGGGCTTGCAGTTGTTTTGTGGACCTGAATTTTGCATCCCAGCACCAGATTCCTCTCAAACCCAAAGTCCACCAGATGACCATCCACCTGGCCGATTGGTCCACCATTAAATCAGGCACTGTGACTCACGAGACTGTCCCTCTTCCAGCCTGATCACTCCAAACTATTACTGTTGGACACCATTGTGTTCCCTCTTTTCCCTGTCATCCTTGGGCCCCCTTGGCTTCGGGCACACTGCCCGCACATCGACTGGGTCACTGGCAACATTCAATTCACGTCCTCATACAGCCTCCACCACTGCTTCCAGCAACCTCAGGATCCTGCCCCTACTGTACCTTGTCTGCATTCTGACCCTGATGCAGAAACCCGCCTGGCTGTCCCCACGGAGTACCACGAATTCCTGGACGTATTTAGCAAAAAGGGGCGGATGTCCTGCCACCACACTGACCCTATGATTGTCCAGTTGAGATATTACCAGGGGCAGAGGTGCCTTTCGGCAGGATATATCCACTTTATGAATTGGAACTAGCAGCCCTTAAGGTCTACCTGGATGACAATCTGAAGGGATTCATCCGACCCTCTACCTCTCCCGCCGGGGCCGGAATATTCTTTGTCGAAAAAAAGGACAAGACCTTAAGACCCTGCATTGATTACTGGGACCTCAATAAAATCACGGTCAAGAACCGCTACTCTTTGCCCCTAGTCCCAGAGCTATTTCAAAGACTCGGTTCGGCCACGGTCTTCTCTAAATTAGACCTCAGAGGGGCCTATAATCTCATCTGCATCAGGGAAGGGGATGAGTGGAAGACGGCCTTCCGAACCCGATTTAGCCACTGCGAATACTTGGTCATGCCATTTGGGCTGTGTAACACCCCAGCCACCTTCCAACATCTTGTCAATGACATTTTCCGGGACTTTCTTGACCTATTCGTAGTGGTGTATCTCGATGATATCCTCATATTTTCCTCGTCCCTGGAAGAACATCGTAGACACGTTAAGAGCGCGCTGAGCCGCCTTCACCAGCATGGATTATACGCTAAGGCTGAGAAGTGTGCATTTGAATGTTAAAGCATCTCCTTCCTGGGCTTCATCCTTTCTGTCTCGGGCATAACCATGGACCCCCAGAAGGTCTCCGCTATTGTAGAGTGGCCAGCACCCACCAACAGGAAAGTGGTTCAACGCTTTGTTGGCTTCGCCAATTTCTATAGAAAATTAATCAAGGGTTTCTCAGCTGTCATCGCCCCCATCACCCAGCTAGCAAAGCAGCACACACACTTCCTTTGGACTTCTGAGGCCCAGGTGGAATTTCAGTTGCTCAAGAAACTCTTCACCTCCGCACCAGTCCTAAAACATCCGGACCCTACTCTGCCCTATATTCTTCAGGTAGACGTGTCCGAGACGGCGGTGGGAGCAGTACTTTCTCAAAGGTGGGGGCCTAAAGCTGCTCTTCACCCCATTGCCTTCTTCTCCCAGAAGTTGATACCCCCGGAGAGAAACTATGATGTGGGAGACAGAGAATTGCTTGCTATCAAATCCGCCTTGCAGGAATGGTGGTATCTGCTAGAAGGAGCCTCACACCCAGTTTCAGTGTTCACCGTCAGGCTCGCTGGGCCCTCTTCTTTTTGTGGTTCCAGCTCCACATCACTTACAGGCCCGGGTCGAAAAACGTGAAACCAGATGCTCTCTCAAGGATGTTTCACAAGACGGGGAGACTCCCCCACCTGACACGATCCTCCCTTCTCGAAGCTTCCTATTAACCCAAGAGATCTCCTCTCCCAAATCAGACGGTCCCTTGCCAGGTCCTCTCTCTCACCGGACCCCAGGCTAACCCAGCAGGTGGTGGGACGGTGCGAAGATCTTTGTCCCTGAGGAACAACATCTGGCAGTCCTGGAGCTATGCCATGACCACAAATTAGCAGGACATTTTGGTGGTCGTAAGATTGCAAAACTACTTGCACGCTCCTTCTGGTGGTCTCTGGTCGACAAGGACTGTAAAGAATATTTTAAGGCCTGCCCCACCTGTTCTCACAATAAGGTCGACAGGGCCAAAGCCTGGGGGCTGCTAAATCAGCTTCCTGTCCCTGAACGCCTGTGGTCACATGTTTCCATGGACTTTATAGGCAGGATTCTCCACCATCTTTGTGGTAGTAGACCGCCTCACTAAGATGGCACATTTCATTCCCATGAAGGGCACACCTACTGCAACCCAAACTGCAGAAACCTTCATCAGAGAGATTGTCCGTCTCCACGGAATCCCAGCCAACACCATAACTGATTGGGGAGTGCAGTTTACGTCTCGGGTCTGGAAAGCCCTCTGCTCTCTGTTGGGAATTGAATTAGCATTCTCCTCCGCTTACCACCCACAAACCAATGGCCAGATGGAGAGAACAAACCAGACCTTAGAGCAGCACCTCAGGTGCTATTCTTAGTTCTCTCAGGACGACTGGGTCTCCCTGCTGCCAGTAGCCAAATCCACCTATAATAACTCAGTTAACTCAGCCACCAATCAGTCCCTGTTCTGGGCGAAGTTCAGCTACCATCCCTCCTTCTTGCCTGACCTGGTATCAGAAAGTATGGTGCCTGCTGTACAAGACATTGCTGGCTTCCTTGTGGAAAACAACAAGCTCCTGCATGAGACATTATCCCGGTCGCAGGAATGCAACAAGTGAGCTTTTGACAAAGGGAGATGAGGGGAGTTGGACCTGCAACCGGGCGACCAAGCTTGGGTAGCCACTAAGAACTTAAAATTGTCCTGCCCCTCAAAGAAGCTTGGACCAAAATTCATCGGCCCCTTTCCAGTCAAGAAGAAGATTAACAGGGAGGCGTATGAGCTGAGCCTCCGTCTTTCTTTTCGTGAACACCCGGTGTTTCATGTATCTCTGTTGAAACCCGTAACCAAGGACCACTTTCCGGGGAGGAGAACGGCTCCACCTGAACCAGTTGTAGTGGAGGGTGAGGAGGAGTACGAGATCGAGGCAATCCTCAACTGCAGAGTAAGAGGGGGTGTGACATAGTTCTTGATTAAGTGGAAGGGGTACGGACCAGAGGAGAACTCCTGGGAACCTGAGGAACACATTCATGCCAAAGAACTTGTCATGGCCTTTTGGAGGAATCACTCTGAGCTGAAGGCCCGGCTGGGCATCCGGAGGCTGCCCCTTGGGGGGGCAATGTCAGAGAATATTGGTGCTTTCCGTGGACTTTGACGCCGGTGCGCATGCCTGTGCGTGTTCGCTCGTGCCTGTGCGCGTGCCCTGGAAACAGCGCTAAACAGCGTTACTTAAGCCTCCAGTGCCCTGTAGCCAGTGCTTTTAGTGTGTGTTCCCGAGCTACCTGTGATCTGATTATCTGTTCCTGAGACCCAGCTTGCCTTGACCCTGCTGATCTCTGCCTGCACCGACCGCCGGCTTACCCACGACAACTCACTGCCTGATCCTACTGTACCTCGCTGCCTGCCTGTTGATGACCCTGCCTGCACCTGACCATCCGCCTGCTCCTCCTGTACTGCACCACCAGCCCATTACCGACCCGGCCTGTACCACTGTGCTCTAGTGCATGAGTGCTTCAACGGACCTGCTGCTCCCACCGGTGACCCAGTCTGACCCTCGTGCCATCCTGCACTCCTGAGCCACCTGTCTGCTCTACCAGGGGCTCCCGAATCAGGATAGTAAGAGAGGTTGCCCGCTGCATAAGTCAGACTCTACCGCCAGGTATGTAACAATATATCAAATAGATATACATATCCGTTCCAGCATAAAGCAAAGTATTACACAAAAATACAAATTACTAAACAGTATTACCCTAGTTAACAGCACAGGGGGGCGGTGAAGGTGGGGTCTCAAAATTAGGGATGTTTCGGGGTGCAAGAGACATACTAAGCATGAAGCACCCCAGCTCCTAATATGGCTGAAGGCTCCTGTGGGCTGGCCCGACTGGAGAAAAAGGAACAGTAAGTGATGTGGTAGATATGTCTGATGTCCAGTGCCACATGATCCTGACCTGTGTCAACCAGGAAGTAAAGCAGAAAACATAGGCTGTAAACCCTGGGCTGAAGCATCAGCACGTGACAACATGCTTTTCTTGTTGATAAAGGGGGTGCTTGGATATGGCGCTGTCTCAGCAGTGGAAAATACGTGTGTCCTCTATGTTCTATAATTATATGTGCTATGGGATCCTGTATATGGTTAATTGGTCAGAGTGTTTATTTATACTTTCGTGCAAGTGTGCATTTGGAAGGTAAAGTATTCGTGTAACAATAATACATAGGATTTACGTGTGAACGTGCTTTCATATTTATTTGTGAGACTGGTTAATTGGTATATGTCCTAGGGTATCGTGTATATTAATATCTTGTATCTCCTGTGTGCATAAAAGGTGACGACTCTGTCGCGGTATAGGTTCGTGGGGGAAATAGTTGTTCTTTTCGTACAACAGTGCACGACTACGAAGTCGGGTCCCAAATGTCGGATACAAAAGACGAAATGAAGGACCAACTGTGTCCAGTCCTAGTACACCGTGACCTGTAGTCTGTATAGATGGTGTAGTGAATGACAAGGAAAAAGAGGTCAGCCCGGTCGGGTGTCCTCGGAAGTCGGTATAATCCTCG